>PVKE010024580.1:0-23692 GCA_004027555.1 Craseonycteris thonglongyai | reverse complement strand
CCTTCCCCTGCCCCCTTACCCTTCGATAACCACTAAACTACTATGTCTGAGTTTTTGTTTCTTTGTTACTTTCAGTTTTTATTTGTAAAGATTTATTTTATTGTCTGAGAGAAGGTGAGAGAGACAGAGAGAAGAGGGGAGGGCCCAGAGCAGTCTCCATAGTTGTACATCATTTGTTGTGACATGGTTTCATTCCACAAAGGTGGATGTGGGGCCACGTGGGCCAGGTACCAAGCCAGGGGTCTCCCACATAGCAGGTAATAAATAACCTTTACACTGAGCCATCTCGACGGTTGCCAGTTGAGCCACAGTTCAGCATATGGGGCTTGCACAGTCCAGGACTGGGAATCGAACCCCAGACCTTGCAATTGCCAAGGGAAGTGCTCAACCGGCTAGCTATTCTGGTGTCTCCTACTTTTAGCTTTATATTCCATATATAAGTGAAGTCATATGGTTCTTGATTTTTTTGGTCTTATTTCGCATAACTTGATTATCTCAAGGTCCATCCATGTTGTCACAAATGACAGTATTTTAACTTTTCGTATTGCTGAGTAGTATTCCATTGAGTAAATGTATCACAACTACTTTATCTAGTCATCTATCAAAGGACATTGGTTGTTTCCAGGATTTGGCTCCCATGAACAGTGATGTGATGAACACTGGGGTACACATATCTTTGCAGACTAAGATTTTCCAGTTTTTTTTCTGGTAAATACCCAGAAGAGGGATTGCTAGGTGATATGGTAAGTTGAGTCTTAATTTGTTGAGGATATAACCTCTATTCCATAGTGGTTGTATCAATTTTTATTTCCACCAGCAGTATGTGAAGATTCCTTTCTCTCCACAGACTTTCCAGCACTTGTTATTCCTTGTTTTGTTGATTATAGCCATTCTAACAGGTGTGAGGTGTAATCTCATTGTGGCTTTAATTTTTATTTCCCTAATAGCTAGTGAAGTTGAGCATCTTTTCATATATCTGTTGGCTGTTTGCATGTCTTCATGGGAGAAGTGTCTGTTTAGGTCTTCTGCCCACTTTTTAATGTTTTTTTTTTGTTATTGTTGTTGAGTTGTATGAGTTCTTTATAATTATATTTTAGATTAGTTGCTTATCAGAGCATTGTTTGCAAAAATTTTCTCCCATTTGGTTGGTCTCCTTTTTGCTTTGTTGATGTTTTTTTTTTTTGTTTTTTTTTTTCTGTGCAAAAAAGCTTTTTTGTTTGGTATAGTCCTATTCATTTATTTTTGCTTTAACTTCCCTTGCCTTTGAGGTCAAGTTCATATAAGTCCTCCCTGAACCAAAGAGCTATATATTTAGTACTGATGTTTTCTTCTATACAGTTTATTGTTTGGGATCTTATGTGAAGATCTTTGATCCATTTTGAGTTAAATTTGGTTTATGGTGACAGTTCACAGTCCAGATTCATTCTTTTGCATGTGGTTTTCCAATTTTCCCAGCACCATTTACTGAAAAGGTTTTCTTTTCTCCATTGTATATATTTTTTTCCTTTGTCAAGTATTATCTGTTCATATACTTGTGGGTTTGTTTCTGGCATTTCGATTCTGTTTCATTGTTCTCTGTGTCTGTTTTTTTGCCAGTACCAAGCTGTTTTGATTATTGTTGCTTTGTAGTATAGATTAAAATCAGAGAGTGTGATGCCTCCAGCCTTATCCTTTTTTTGGTACTATTTCTTTGGCACTCGGGGTCTTTTGTGGTTCCATATGAGTCTGATTTTGTTTTTTTATTTATTTCTTGAAAGAATGTCTGTGGGATTTTGATGGAAATTGCATTAAATCTGTATATTGCTTTGGGTGATAAGGCCATTTTAATTATGTTGTTTCTTCTAATCCATGAACATGAAATATTGTTCCATTTCCCTGTGTCCTCTTCATTTTCTTCTAATGGTATCTTATAATTTCCCTGTATACATCCTTCACGTTCTTTAAATTTATTCCTAGGTATTTTATTCTTTTTGTTGTTTTTCTCATTTCTTTTTCTGATGTTTCATTGTATGTATATAAAAATGCTATGGATTTTGCACATTGATTTTTATCCTGCAACTTTACTGTATTCGTTTATTGTTTCTAATAGTAATAGTGTTCTGGTGGAGTCTGTAGGATTTTCTATATAAAGCTTCATGTCATCTGCAAAGAAGGAACAGTTTAACTTTCTCACTCCCAATTTGTATGCCTTTTATTTATTTCTCTTGCCTAATTGCTCTGGCTATAACTTTCAGCACTATGTTGAATAGTAGTGGTGACAGGGGACATCCCTGTCTTGTTCCTGATTTTAGTAGATAAGGTTTCATTTTTTCCCCATTCAGTATGATATTCGCTGAGGTTTGTCATATATGTTGTCATATATGGACTTTATTATATTGAGGTACTTTCTGTACCCATTTTATTAAGTGCTTTCATCATAAATGGATGTTGTATCTTGTCAAATGCTTTTTCTGCATCAATTGATAAAATTATATGGTTTTTATCTTTTATTCTGTTCATGTGGTATATCACATTGTTCAATTTGCATACGTTGAACTATCCTTGTGCCCCTGGGATGAATTCCACTTGACCTTTATGTCTAATCGTTTTTATGCATATTGTATTCTATTCGCTACTGTTTTGTTTTGGATTTTTGCATCTTTGTCCATCAGAGATATTGGTCTATAGTTTTCCTTTTTTCGTGTTGTCTTTACCAGGCTTTGGTGTTAGGGGATAGTTCGCTTTCTAAAATGGGTTAGGAAGCATTGTCTCTTCTTCAATTTTTGGAAGAGTTTGAGGAGCATAGGTGTAAGTTCCTCTTTAACATGCCTGGTAAAACTCATTAGTGAGATTGCCTGATCCTGGGCTTTTGCTTTTGGGGAGGTTTTGGATGATTTTTTTCAATTTCCTTACTGTTGTTTGGTCTGGTTAGATTATCTAGTTCTTATTGATTCAGTCTAGGTAGACTATGTTTTTAAAAACTTGTCCATTTCTTCTTGGTTGCTAATTTTGGTGGCATATAGCCCTTTATTGTAGTCTCATAATGATCCTTTGTATTTCTGTGGTATCAGTTGTAATTCCTCCTTTTTCATTTATAATTTGGATTATTTGTGTTTCTTTTCCTTTTCCCATGGCGAGCCTAACCAAAGGTTTGTCAATTTTATTAATTTTTGTGAACAACCAGATCTTTGTTGCATTAATATTTTCTATTTTTCTATTCTCGATTTTATTTAGTTGTTTTAACTATTACTATTTTCTTCCTTCTGATTACTTTTGGTGTTTATTTTTGTTCTTTTTCTAGTCCTTTAAGATGTGATGTTAGGTTGCTTACTTGTGATTTTTCTTGTTTCTTGCAACAGACCTTTAGTGATTTAAATTTCCCTCCTATTACTGCTTTCACTGCATCCCAGTCATTTTGATATCTTATGTTTCATAATCATTGATTTCTATGTGTTTTTAATCTCTTCTTTTATTTCTTTTTGATCCATTCATTTTTTAAATAACATAATGATTGATCTTCATGTATATGTGGTTTTCTTCCTGATTTCATTTTAAAGTTGATCTCCATTTTCAAAGCTTTGTTGTTAGACAATATACCTGGTATGATTTCAGTCTTCTTAAATTTGCTGAGGGTAGTTTTGTGACCCAGCCTGTGGTCTATCCCTGAGAATGCTCCTTGTACACTAGGAAAGAATGTATTGCCTTGTGTTGTAGTATGAAGTGTCATGTAAATTTTAATTATGTAAAATTGCTGTAATGTACTATTTTTTTTTAAAGATTTATTTTTATTGTTTTTGACAGAGAGAGACAGAGAGAGAGAGAGACAGAGACAGAGAGAAGTGGGAGGGCCCAGAACAGTCTCTATAGTTGCCCATCATTGATTCTTTCACATAGTTTCATTTCACAGGTGAGCGCAGGGCTGCACAGGCCAGGAACTGGGCTGGGGTCTTGCCCCGGTGAGAACTGAACTGGGGACACTCCCCAATTCAGCATATGGGTCCACACGGGCTGGGGCCGGGTTTCGATCCTCGGTCCCCAGGGCTTCAAAGTGAGCTCTTAACCCACTGAGCCATCCTGGCTTCCCTGTCATGTACTGTTACTGATATTTTCTTTTTTAATTTCTGTTTGGATGATCTGTCTATGGCTGTCAAAAGGTTGTTTAAGTCCACTACTATACTTGTGTTTTTGTCAGTTTTGCCTGTTAGTTCTGTTAGTAGTTGCTTTGTAAATTTTGGTGCTTCATGGTTGGGGCATGTATATTAATAAGTGTCATGTCTTCTTGTTGTATAGTTCCCTTTATCATTATAAAACGTCCATCTTTGTCTCTTTTTACATTTTTTTTTAAAATTTATTTATTTTTTAATTGTTTTTTGACAGAGAGAGAGAGATAGAGATGCAGAGACAGAGAGAGAACTGAACTGGGGGAGCTCCCAGTTCAGCACATGGTTCCGCACGGGCCGGGGCCGGGATTCGATCCTCGGTCCCCGGCACTGCAAAGTGAGCGCTTAACCCACTGAGCCATCCTGGCTTCCCCTACATTTTTTTTTATTGTTAAATTTAATGGGGTGACATTGGTTGGTAACAATTAGGTAGTTTTCAGATGTACAAGTCCACATTACATCACCCATGCATCGCATTATGTGCCCACCTCCTAGAATCTTTTTGATCCTGAAGTCTGTTTTGTCAGATATAAGTATGTCTGCTCCTTTTCTCTGGATCCCATTTGCTGGAGTATATTTTTCCACCCTTTCACTTTGAGTCTGTATTTGTCCTTGTGGCTGAGTTGTGTCTCTTGGAGGCAGCATAAGGCTGTTCTTTTGTTCTGTTTTTTGTTTTTTAAAAGATTTATTTATTGTTTTTGACAGAGAGTGAGATACAGAGTCAGAGACAGAGAGAAGTGGGAGGGGCCAGAACAGTCTCTGTATTTGCACATAATTGGTTTTTCCACAGGTGGGCTTGGAGCTGCACAGGGCAGGAACTGGGCCGGGGTCTTGCCCTGGTGAGAACTGAACTGGGGGCACTCCCCAGTTCAGCATATGGGTCCACACGGGCCGGGGCCGGGATTCGATCCTCAGTCCCCGGGGCTGCAAAGTGAGCGCCCAACCCACTGTGCCATCCCGGCTTCCCCAGGGTTTTGTTTTTGAATCCAGCCTGCTACGCTGTGTTTTTTAAATTTTATTATTATTTTTTTTATTGCTGAGTTCAGTCCATTTACATTTAGGGTGATGATTGGTAGATGAGGATTTTCTATAGCTGTGCTGTCTTTTGTTTTTGTTTGTTCTTTTTTTTTTGATTGCTTTTATTCCTTTTACTTTTTGTCAGTTATTTTAATTTAATGGTGTTTCCTGAGTTTTCCCCCCTTTGTTTCCCTTTTGCTGTTAGGTGTCTCAGTTTTAATTTTTTTTTGAGCTGTTACCATGAAGTTTATGTAAAAGAAAGTTTCATATTGCAATTGTCCTTTTACTTCAGGGTATTTCTTGTCTTCATTGTGTTTGGAAGTTTAAACATTTGCTTTCTTCCTTTTTATGTTTTTGTTGTCCTAGTTTACCCCTTCTTATTTTTACCATTTGTTTCAGGTTGAATAGCCTCCTTTAGTCATTCTTGAAATGCCAGCCTTATCCTGGATTATTCCCTCAGCTCGTGTATGTCTGGAAAGGTCTTTACTCCCCCATCATATCTAAAGGTTAACTTTGTTGGATAGATTATTCTTGGCTGGTAGTTTCTTTTCTTCAATATCTTGAATACTTTGATTCCACTCCTTCCTGGCTTGTAGAGTTTCTGTTGAGAAATCTGATGATAGTCCGATGAGCTCGTCTTTATAGGTTATGGTGTTCTTTTCCCTGACTGCCTTGAGGTTCTTTCTTTATCTTTGACCTTTGTTATCGTCTGTGTAATCTACCTTGGAGAAGGTCTACCAGAATTAAGTTAGGTAGGAGTCCTGTTTCCTTCTTGGATTTGAGTTTCCAGTTTTTTCCATAGATTTGGGAAGTTCTTATCTACTATTTGTTTGAGGTATTTGTCTTTGCTTATCCCATTCTCTGCTCCATCTGGAATAGCTATTATTCTTATGTTGCTTTTTTCTAATGGAGTCAGATAGTTGTCGAAATATTTAATTTCTTTTAAGTCTCGGGTCTCTCTCTTCTTTCTTTTGTGACATCCATTTTTCGTTCTTTGATTTCACTAATTCTTTCCTCCATCTGGTTGGCTCTGCTTCCTACACTAGCTATTTTATTTTTCATTTCTTATTTTGTTGATTGTCTCCAGAATTTCTATTTGGTTCTTTTTTATAGTTTCAATTTCTTTGTTAACATAGTCCTTTTGCTCATAGATTTCTGAGTAAATTTATCTGCTTTTCTGTGCTTAACCACCTTTCTTTGATCTCATTGAGTTTTTTCAGAACTGCAATCTTGAATTCTGTGTTATTTAGCTCATGTAGTTTTGTATCTTTAGTTTCTTTTCTTGAGAATTTTTTTGTTTTTTTCTGAGTACTTTGTTCCATAAAGTACTTACTGCTGTTGGGTTGTTTCTCTTCTTGGGCATCAGAACTTTTCCCCTGATATGAAGAGGTCTTTCTTTAGATTCCTATTTGATGTTGCTGCAATGTCTTACAATATTTTCTCTTGGTTATTTGGTTTTCTCATGAATGAGACTTTCTAGAAGGTGAGATTATCTTCTTTGACTCAGTCACCTTGGCCTCTGTGTACTTCCTCTTTGGGAGGATACCATAGGTGATGGTATTCTATGCCTCTGAAATCCCACTCAGCCAGAAAGTGCCACACCTGTGCTTTACATTTTTTCTGGATCCTTCTGCTGGCATTAGCAGGAAGATTGGGGGTGGAGTATACTTGAAAAGGCTTAGGCATTTTTTTTTTCTGCACATTGCAATGGTGGCTTACCGGCTGTAGCTTATTGCATGCAGGTACTAGGTGGACCAGGTTGGGGGAGAACCTTGGGAGAGAGTAATGGGGGGCAGCCAGGCCCTGCATCAAAAGTGTACAGTGCTCAAACTAGGGCTCTACCTCCTACAGGGCCATGCCATGATTCAGCCTCCAGTGCTCTGGCCATCTGCATTCCTGTCACTGACTCTGTGCTCTGGCCTTCAAGCTCCTTGTTTCAGCTGCCAACCTTATGCTCCAGCTGCCAGCCCCTTGCTTCAGCTGCCCTTCCTGCACTCCAGCAGCTGGCCGCCCACCGTGCTGCTGTCCTCCACCCTGTGCTCTGGCTGTCCACATCTCTGTTCTTATTTGTTCTTGGCCTCCAACCCACCTGGGGTCATGCTGTGCTTTGGTCCATACTCCCAGTCCCCCACCTCACTCTTTTCTCTGTTGGTCGCCACAGCATGTGTCTTCACTGCTCCCTTTCTTTCTCTCTCACTGACCTTTTTTTCCTCTGGTCTTTAAGTATTTTCTTGCTATGAGTGGGTCTGTCAGCTGAGGCTATGTGTTTCCTAGGGATTTCATTGTTAGATTTTAATTGTTAAATTTGTTGTTCTTTGCAGATGATCATCAGCACTTTGTACTCCTTTTTTGTCTGGTTTCTTTCATTCAGCATAATTATTTTGTGATTCACTAACATTATGCATGTCAAAAATCGTATTTTTAAAATTTCTGAGTAGTATTTCACTATGTGGATATACCATAATTTGTTTATTTAAGTTCTTAATGATTTTTAGCTATTACAAATGAAGTTACTTTGAACATTTGTGTTGGGTGGACATATGTTTTAATTTCTCTTGGATAAATATGTAGGAGTAAAATGTTAGGTTACCTAGGTGTATGTTTAACTTTATGAGAACTGCTAATTTTTTCCAAAGTGGTTACACCATTTTACATTTCTTCTGGCAATGTGTGAGAGTTGCATTTGCCCTACATTCTTAGTAATACTTGTTATGTTTAGCCTTCAGTTTTAGCTATTTAAGTGTTTATAGTGATATCTCATTTGATTTATTTGTACTTCATTTATGATTGATGATACTGAGCATCTTTTTATGTGCTTATTTGCCATCCATCTATTTACTTTGTTGAAATGCCCTTTAAATTTAATATTCTGCTTATAAATTGGGGTTATCATTTTTTATTGAGTTAAAATCACTTGTATATATTCTAAATACAATTTATTTTTCAGAGATATGTTTTGCATATATTTTCTATTAATATGTGGCTTGCTCTTCAATTTTAGGTACCTTTTGTATATTTTATTTATTTATTTATTTTGACAGAGGAGAGAGAGAGAGAGCGATATACAGAGACAGAGAGAGAACTGAACTAGGGGAGCTCCCAGTTCAGCATATGGTTCCTCACGGGCTGGGTCCGGGATTCGATCCTCGGTCCCCGGTGCTGCAAAGTGAGCGCCTAACCCACTGAGCCATCCCGGCTTCCCCTTTTTTTTTTATATATTTTATTTATTTATTTATTTTGACAGAGGAGAGAGAGAGAGAGAGAGATATACAGAGACAGAGAGAGAACTGAACTAGGGGAGCTCCCAGTTCAGCAATTTTAGGTACCTTTTGAAGAGCAAACATTTTAAATCTTGATGAAGCCTGATTAATTGTTTTTCTTTTATATTTCATGACTTTTGTGCCACATTTAAGAAATTTTTGTAAACCCGAAGGTCATTAAGATTTTTTCCTATGTATTCTTTTACAAATTTTGTAGTTGTTTAATTTAAGTCTATGATTCATTTTGAATTAATTTTTGTAATGGGTGAGATAAGGTTTAAGGTTTATATTTTATCTTACAGTTATCCAGTTGTTCTAGTGCTATTGACTGAAAAGATGATCTTTTCCCAATTAAATTGCCTTTCTACGTTTGTTGAAAATCAATCAATTGTATACATATAGGTTTAATTCTGGAGTCTGTATTCCCTTTCATGATCTATTTGTCTATTTAAAAAAAATTATTTTATTGTTTTGACGGAGAGAGAGAGAAAGAGAAACAAGGTAGAGGGCACAGAGCAGCCTTCATACTTCAGTTTTCAACATAATTTCATTTCACATAATAATAAGGCCTCTCACATGGGAAACATTCCCCAGGCAGGAGCCAAACTAGAGCCCTCTCACATGGGAAGCACACCCAGCTCAGCATCTGGGCCTGCACAGACTGGGGCCTGGACTTGATCCTTGGCCTGCAAGGCAAGCACTCAACCCGCTGAGTAATCCTGATATCCCCTATTTGTTGTTTTTTTTAATGCTTTTATCTAGATTACTTGATTACTGTAGCCTCATAGAATGAGTTGGGTGTTTTATCTACCCCTTCAAATTTGTGGAAGAGTTTGTGTATAATATATAGTTATTTTTAAATGCTTGAAAGAAATCACTAATGAAGACACCTGTTCTTAGAGTTTTGCTTCTGAGAAGGTTTGTAACTAAAAATTCAATTTCTTTAATAGATATAGGAAAAGAAACTAGATATAGGGCTAATTGGGTTGTCTATTTCATCTAAGTTATGCAATTTATTTAAGGGCATTTTATTTAAGAAATTGAATCTATTGACATAAGAGTTGTTCATTAATTTATTTATTGTTCTTTTTACATCTGTAAACTCTTTAGTGATGTCACCTCTCATTTCTGATACGAGAATATAAACACAACATATAAAATTTTAATATTGCTTTTCTGTTTTCTATTTTACTGATTTCTCTTTTTGTTCTTATATTTCCTTTTCTCTGCATACTTTGGGCTTAATTTGCTTTTCTTTTCCTAGTTTTTTAAGGTAAAATCTGAGAAAATTTATTTGAGACTTACTTACTCCCTCCCTCCCTCCCTCCCTCCCTCCTTTCCTCCCTTCCTTCTTTCTTCCTTTTTTATTAAATTTGTTGAGATGACACTGGTTAATAAAATTTTATAGCTTTCAAGTGTACAATTCTATAACATACCATCTGTATATTGTGTTATGTGTTTACAACCCAAAGTCAAATCTCTTTCTATACATTTGACCCCCTTTACCTTCTTTTACCTCCCCCTATACACCCTTATTCTCTGGTAATGACTAAACTGTTGTGTATGTCTATAAGTTTTTGTTTGTCTTGTTCCTATGTTGCTTTCAGTTTTATATCCCACGTATGAGTGAATATTTTTTAAATATTTATTTTTATTATTTTTTGACAGAGAGAGACAAACTGAGAGAGACAGAGAAGGAGGAGGGCCCAGAGCAGTTTCCATAGTTGACAGCATTAGTTTTCCATAGAGTTTCACTCCACAGGTGAGCGCAGGGCTGCACAGGGCAGGAACTGGGCTGCAAGCCTCCTGCACAGGCCCTGGCAAGAGCTGAACAGGGGGCACACCCCAGCTCAGCATATGGGTCCGCATGGGCCGTGCCCGGGATTTATCCTGGGGCTCCAGGGCTTCAAAGCGGGCACTTAACCCACTGAGCCATTCCAGCTTCTCCACATATGAGTGAAATTTTATGGTTTTCAACGTTTTCTGACTTATTTCATTTAGCATGATAATCTCAAAAATCAGTTTATGTTGTCCCAAATGGCAGTGTTTCACCTTTTCTTATGGCTGAGTAGTGTTCCATTTATATATGTACCACATCTTCTTTATCCTATCATCTATTGAAGGACACTTGGTTGTTTCTATGTCTTGGACACTTGAATAATGCTGCAATAAAGATAAGGGTATAACATATCTCTTTATGGATAAATGTTTTTAAATTTTTATGTTAGATACCCAGAAGAGGGATTGCTGTGTCATATGGTAATTCTATTCTTAATATTATGAAAAACATCTATACTGTTTTTCATAGTGGCTGTACAAGATTACGTTACTACGAGCAGTGTATGAGGTTTTCTTTTTCTCCACAATCTCTCCAACACTTATTATTACTTGTCTTGTTGATAATAGCCATTCTAAGGGTGTCCCAAAATTCACGCAGGATTGGAATTTTGCATTATTTGTGCGGTAAAGTGTTGCTGATGAAAAAAAAAAGGCAGCGTGACAGCTGACAGTTCAGGGATATTAAAAATGGAGCGCTACACGAAAGAACAACGCGTTTTCATTGTTGAGCAATGAAAATTTACAATTTTTAATTATAAACCTGTGTTTTCTATCAAAATTACTTCTTGGGTGAATTTTGGGACACCCTTTAATAGGTGTGAAGTGGTATCTCATTGTGGTTTTGATTTCATTAGCTATTAGATAGTGAAAAGAGGGAGGGCTGAGAGCAGTCTCTATAGTTGTACGTCATTAGTTTTTGCTATAGTTTTATTCCACAGGTGGGCTTTGGGCTGTGCAGGGCAGGAACTCGATCTGGGGCCTCCTGCATCGGAGGCACACCCCTGCGAGCTGGGGGTCTCCTACATCAGAAGCACGCCCATGGCGGGAGCTCAACCAGGGGCCTCCCACATTGCAAGCTCTCTTTATCAAGAACCAAATTGGGGGCACACCCCAGTTCAACATATGGGTTTGCATAGGCCATGTCTGGGATGCGATCCTCAGACCCTGGGCTACAAGAGGAGTGCTCAACCTGCTGAGCCATCCTGGCATTCGTGAAAAGGCTTTCTTTTCGCCATTGTATGGTTTTGGCCCCTTTCTTGAAAACTATTTGCCAATATATGTTTGAGTTTATTTCTAGTTTCTCAATGATTTTTTATTACCCTGGTTTTCAACATAGGTGTCAGTGCTATAAATTACTTTCAATTATTGCTTTAGCTGCATCCCTTAAATTTTGATCGTGATGTTTTATTTTTATTCAGTTTAATATGCTTTCTAATTTTGCTTTTGATTTCTCTCTTGATCAATGGGTCATTTTGAAGTATTATTTTATGTTTTAATATTTAGGAATTTTCCCAATATCTTTCTGTTATTGAATTTCTAATTCTGTTGTTGGCGGGCAAGTTCTATATATGTAAATTAGGTGAAGTTGTTTGATAGTGTATTGCTCAGATATTTTACCTCTTTTTTAATTTTTGTCCACTTGTTTTATCATTAACTGAGAAAGAGAGATTTAAAAAAATTCTGATAATTCTTGAAATTTTATTAGTTTTTCTTTTTTTGTATTTTGAAGTTAGGTAAATATTAGGTAAATCAATGTGTCTTCCTGATGAACTGATCAAAATTTTTGTCATTATGAAAGAAACCTTTTATTCCTAGTAATGTTCTTTGCTCTGAAATCTACTTTTTCTGATAGCCACTGAACCTTTACTTTTATTAGTGGTACCATGGCATATATTTTTCATATTTTCACTTTAAAAATAGTGTTTCTGCATTTATAACATGGATTTTTTTTTTGTAGACTACATTCAGTTGACTCTTACATTTTATTCCAGTATGACAGTCTCTTCCTTTTAATTTGAGTGTTTAAACCATTTACATTTAATGTGATTATTGATGTAGTTGAATATGCTGTTTGTTTTTTTCTATTTGTATCATATGTTTATTATTCCCTTTCCTTCTTTTCTTGCTTTCTTTTTAATTTCTTGGGAATCCTTATGGTTTTAATTATATTCTTTGTTGCCTTCTTATTTCTAATTTTTTGTTTTATAAAATTTTTTTTGTGCTTGATCTTGAATTTATAACAACCCTATACTTATGATAGTCTTACTTCAAGTAATATTATCCCACTTTACATATAGAATAAGAATCTTACACTAGTGTACTTCTGTACTTTGTCTCTTTTAGCCTTTGTGCTCTTGTCACACACATTACTTCTCTCTATATAATATGATAAACCTAAAAATAAAATTTACCTTTGCTTTGAATAGTCAATATTTTAAAGAGATTTAAAAAGAAACAGTCTTCTATATTAACCCACACATACCATTTTCCACGTGCTTTATTCCTTTGCTTATATTCATATTTCCATTTGGTAACATTACCTTCTTCCTTAAGGATCTCTTTAACATTTCTTGTAGGATATGTATGCTGGTGAGCTGGTAAGATTTTCTTGAGCTTCTATATTTTTGAAAATTTTTGTTTGGTATAAAATTTTAGATTAACTTTTTTAGTTCAATAATGTGAAGATACTGATCTATGTCTTTTGGTGTGCATTTAAAAAATAGGTCTGTTTTAATTCTTATGTATGTTCTTCTGAATATGATGTCTCATTTTCCTTTGGCTGCTTTTAAGATTTTCTTTTTATCACTGGTTGTAAGCAATTGTTTATTTTGTACTTTAGTGTGGTTTTATTAAGGTTTCTTGAACTTAAGTTTTTAAAACTTTTATTTAGTGGGTTTATAGTTTTTGTCACATCTAGAAAAATTTCAGCTATTGTTCAGTATATATTTTTTTCCATTCTCATTTTTTGTGGAATTTGATTATACATATATTAGGCAGCTTGAAGCTGTACTAGGGTTCACTGATTCTGTTCACATTTTTTTTTTACCACTGCTTCATTTTCAGTTGCTTCTATTGATAAATCTTTAAGTTCATTTGTCTTTGTCTGACAGTGACTAATCTGCTTTTTCAAAAAGTTTTATTTTTATGGTTTTTTGACAGAGAGAGAGACAGACAGAGAGAGACAGAGAGAAGGGGGAGGGCCCAGAGCAGTCTCCATAGTTGACAGCATTAGTTTTCCAAATAGTTTCACCCCACAGGTGGGCACAGAGCTATGCAGTGCAGGTACTGAACCAGGAGCCTCCTGCATAGGCCTTGACAAGAACTGAACTGCATGAAAACAAAATGTGGTTGATTGAATTTGGTAATATAGAGTAAAAATGATACTACTAATAATATTAATAATAATAAAAGTTTCTGTGAAGGTGAGAGAGGATCGAGGAGTATAGAATGGAGAATGGGAGAGATATACTGTGTTGTATCAGTGAATTTATTTTTTGATTACATTGCTATAATATAGATGATAATATTGGTGACATTATATAAATGTATGTTGATGCATCCTTGTAACCTGAAGTGTTATAATAGATACTTTTAAACAAAGTGCTCAGAGAAAACAACATACTTTTTGGAGTAGGTAAACCTTGAAAGGATGTGGTAGGAATGGATTAACTGAGAAGTAGCAGTAAAGGAATGTTAAGTAGTAAAGAATAGCATAAACACAAATATAGTGTAGGCCATAAATAAGCATAATGTAGCAGAAAAAACAAATAGACCTTGGAGTTATGCATAGGGTTTTATTGTCATCTCCACCATTGGTGTGACTGGACAAATTGTTTAGCCTATCTGAGACTCAATTCCCTAATCTTTAAAATGGGTATGGTTGTTGGGAAGATTATCTGTTGTATTAGAGAACATTAATTTTATATCTGGCAGATAGTGGGTCCAATAACTATTAGTTTCTTCTTTTTAGACATTCTATATCTTCTGATGAGGAAAGGAAAATGCTTCAAGAAGGACTTTGTGACCCTTCATCACTTTGTATAAGAGCCCAGGTATAATATATATATATATATATATATGTATAATTTATGAGTGTAACTAATGTTTCCATTTATTTTTATTTCTGTGGCAAATGAGGATTGCATTGCATTTTTGTGGTTCAATACTAAGACCTACATAACTTTAACACACAATTTTTTTACATCGTTCAGTTTTAACTTGTTTATAACTATTGAAATTATTGGCTAAACTATACATACAGATTAAACCATTTACTACTACAATTCAATATTTTTCAGAAATGTTTTTGTTAATGGGGGGCATATCTATTGAATGAAAGACTGCACAGATGAGTATCAAAAATCCTAAATTTTCTCATTGTGAACCCATTTATATTCATTTAAGTTATTTATTTAAGATACAATTGACTTATAACATTATATTAGTTTCAGATGTAGGTTATATATTTTATGAAAAAAGTCAGTTTTGATCTCAAATTTCCCATCATGGAAATGATATACAGAGTAAGGTTTAAAACCTCTGACTTTAAAAAATAATCACACTTTAAATCTCCAATTAACTTATAAAAGACCACTGTTAATGTGCATTACTCACAAAAATATTTTGGATATGTGGGCATTAAAAATGTAATTCTAGCATAACTAATATATAAAATAGAGAAATCTTTTATTTCTTCACTGATTGAAAAAATTTAGGACTTGTTTAGTTAATTAACTCTGTGTTTGATTAAGAGAACTAAAGAGTTTGCACAGAATAGAATAAAGAGTGATAAATCATAATAGTTTTGAAGCCAATTTTCAGCACTGTTTTTGGTTCTTGAATACTTGCATTGGCAAATACAATTCATAGGTATGGTAAATAATGCTGCTGAGCCTGCCAAATGAAGAACCACCTTTAATCATCTGCCTGGTATCTCAAGTGCTGGGTGCTGAATTGTCAAGGATCTGGCATAGAGTGGCACCTGGCTTCATATACTCCTTTCACTATAGACTGGCTCTTTGCATTTATGAACCTTAATCTGGTCTTGACGACAGTTTCTTGGTTAGAGTCACCTTACTTTTAGTTTAAGCCATGTTGCCTCCAGGATGCTTGTAAACATGTTGAGAAGCTAAGTTTTCATGAATCTCACAAAACTCCTCTATAGGACATGAACTGAAATCCAGGAGCTGACAACATTAATAATTCAGCATTTGGCATTATTGTGGATATGACAAACTTTGGTTCAAACACATGTGAAAATGAATTTAGTCATCTCATTTTAGTCTCTGGTGAGTATTTTAGTACGTTTTTTCCGACCTTTATGAAATAGAGAAAATATTAATCTTCCTTTAGAAATGCAAGGTTCATAGCCCACATGACTATGTGTTGTGAAATAAAATATGTTCACAATGCCATTTTGATTTGATGAAAATAATTTTTAGGAATTTTTATATTACATTATGTCTGATTTGGGACACTTTAAATTGCCATTTATTCAAAATTTCAGGGCAAAGTAACTATTTTGGTATTTTAGGTAAATACTTAACTCTTAACTTTATATAACCAGTAAATTTATGTACTCTAATTAAGTCAACTGTATAAATCATTTATCAAAAAAATTAAAGCAAGGGTGTCCTAAGATGGTAGCATGAGAGGAGAACCTTGAAATCTTTCCTGAAAATTTAGTTGAATAACTGGGATCCAGTGGAGGAATCCATGAGAGGCTGAGCCTCTGCTGAGAGATCCACACCTTGAAATAAAACACTGAAGATCAGACAAAGGGTGGTGAATGGCAGAGAAGTGAAGGGAGCAAAGATGAGGCTGCGGAATGTGACCTTGGGCTGGCAGAAGATGGAAAGAGGTGGAGGCCTGGGAACATGGGCCCAAGAGCAACATGATGTTGGGTAGGCTAGAGACCAAAAGCCTACAAGAGCAGAGGCCCCATGAGGGTATGGATGAGTTAAAACCTGAACCTGAGCAGCAGAGCACTGGAGTCCCAGTTGGAATGCTGTGCCCTGGGTTGGTTAGGGGATTTTAAAAATTGGCTAAACTGCCTGGGGTGATAATAGGGCCTCAGTTGTAACTTGGCTCGTTTGGAGCTAGGAGCCAATAGGTGCAGCAGTGCTGAACACAAATTGCTTCTAGGTGAGACTGATTCTAAAGGCTGACAGCTAGGGAAACAAAACATGGTCCTGGGAGAAGTGTGGGCTCAGGACAAAAAATAAAGACTGAGCCAGCACATGAGCCTGCCTGGGCCTGCTCGGTGCTTTACTGTCAGAGAACAGTCTTGTTTTGTGTGTGCCCACCTGGCCAGCCCAGTGCTCTACTGGCTGAGGAACACCCTGGGTAGTGACCCCAGGACACAAAGCAGCTATAACCTGCCCTACCTCCATCCCCAGGCAGTAAGTATAGACACAGAGTTTGGCTGCTTCCTCTAACTCTCTCCCAAGCTTGCTGTCCTTCAACCCCAACTCTACTTAGTGCCTGCTTTATAGTAAGATGAAAAAGACAAACTGCCATGACCCCATAAAGGCAAAAATACTTGCGTTCTTCCCAATAAACCCACCTTTAAGAATCTGGCAGGAGACCTCAGGGACACTGCAAAACATAGGACCAGAAGCTTTTGCCTGCACTGATCTCAGAGGCAGAGGACACCATCACCCACCACACTTTTCCAAAGAGGCACATCAAGACCAAAGTGACTGGGTCAAAGAAGAGAAGCCAACTTTCCAGGAAAGCTCCCAGAGGGAGAAGATCAAATAATCAAGAGAAACTATTGTAAGACACTGCAGTGACATCGATTGGGAAGTGAAAGACCTCTTCATATCTATCAGGGGAAAAGACCTCATGCTCAGGAAAAGAAACACATCAAGTGCAATGAATACCTTAGGGTTCAAAGCTGCTCAGAAAGAAAAATAAATACTCTCCAGAAAAGGAACTTATAAATTTGGAATGATGTGATCTAAATGACATAGAATTCAAGGCTGCAGTTCTTAAAACATTCAGAGAGTTCAAAGAATGCTGGCAGAGTACTCTGATGCAGTTACATGATCTCAGAAAGTAAATCTGTGAACAAAAGGAAAATTTAACAGATTGAAACTATAAAAAAGAATTAAATAGAAATTCTAGAAATAAACAATGTAATAAAAGAAATGAAAAATGAATTAACTAGCACAGGAAACAGGCCTGATGAGATGGAAGAAAAATTTAGCAGTATCAAAGATAGAAACATGGAAATTTCACAGAAGGAAGAATAGAGAGAGAGTTGAGAGTCAAAATACATGAAAGAACCCTATAAGAACTAGCTGACTCTATTAGAAGGAGCAACATTAGAATACTAGGAATACCAGAAGGGGCAGAACAGAATTCTACGGAGAGCTTACTTGCACAATTAGTAGACAAGAACTTTCCAAACCTGTGGAAAGAACTAGAACTTAAAATTCAAGAAAAACAAAAAACAAAAAAAGTAGGACCCCTATCTACCTGGACTCTAGCACATCTTCTTCAAGGCACATTCTATTGAAGATGCCAAAATTCAAAGTTGGAGAAATAGCTCTTAAGGCAGCCAGGGGAAAAAATTATAACCTTTAAAGGAAAGCCCATCAGGCTGTCATCAGACTTCTCAGCAGAAACTCTACACACCAAGAGGGGATAGAATCAAATATTCAAAGTGTTAAAAAAGAGAAAACACTAGCCAAGAATAATCTATCCAGCAATGTTATCCTTTATGAAGGAGGAATAAAGATCTTTTCAGACATAGAGAAACTGAGAGAATACTCCAGCACAAATCTGGCAGTTCAAGTAATACTGAAGGAGGCTATTTGACCTGAAACAAAAAATTAAAGTAAATGGGGATAACTTGGAACAATAAGGAAATAAAAAGGGAGGAAGTAATGGCCATAGGAAATCTTCATATATCAATCATCACCCTAAATGTAAATGGACTGAACTAACCAATAAAAGGGCACAGAGTAGCAGGCTGGATTAATAGACAAAAAGGATCCATTCATATGCTGCTTCCAAGAGACACATCTTAGCCACAAGGACAAATATAGACTCAAAGTGAAGTAGTGCAAAACAGTGCTCCAACGAAATGGTAAACAGAAAAATGTAAGTGTTGCCATACTGATATCTGATGAAATAGACTTCAGGATAAAATGTAATAAAAGACAAAGATGGGTATTTCATAATGGTAAAAAGGCACAATACAACAACAAGACATGGCACTCATTAACATATATGCCCCCAATCAGGGAGCACCAAAATGTAGAAAGCAAGTTTTAATGGATCTAAAAGGAGGAACTGACAAAAACACAAATATAGTAGGGAACCTAAACACCCCCTTGACAGCCATGGGCAGATCATCCAAACAGAAAATAAATAAATAAATAAATATCAGCTTTAAATGATACATTATAGCAGTTGGACATAGTTGACCTTTACAGGATACTTCATCCTACAACACATGACTATACATTTTTTTCTAGTGCAATGGAACATTCTCAAGGATAGACCATATGCTGGGACACAAAACTTGCCTCAGCAATTTAAGAAGATTGAAATCATACCAAGTGTATTCCTAGACCACAGAGCTTTGAAATTGGAGACCAAGGGAAGAAAGAAAGCAGAAAAATCACGTATACTTAGAGATTAAACAACATTATTAAAAAATGACTAGATCAAAAAAGAAATAAAAGAAGATATTAAAATAATAGAAACTAATGACAATAAAAATATAATGAATCAAATTTATTGGGATGTATCAAGTGTAGTAATAAGCAGGATATTTATATAATTACAGGTCTATCTCAAGAAACAAGAAAAATCACAAGTAAACAACCTAACATCCTATCTTAAAAAATTAGAAAAAGAAGAACAAAAAAACTACAAGGTCAGTAGATAGAAAGAAATAGTAAAAATTAGAGCAGAACTAAATGAAATAAAGAACAAAAACAATAGAAAAAAATTAATATAATGAAGAGCTGGTTCTTTGAGAATATCAATAAAATTGACAAACCCCTGGGTAGGCTTACCAAAGGACATAGAGAAAAGACACAAATAACCAGAATTAGAAGTGAAAGTTGAGAAATTATAACTGATAACAAAAATATAAAGGATCATAAGAAAATATTATGAAAGGCATTATGCCACAAATTTAACAACCTAGAAAGAAGAAATGGACAAGATTCTATAAATATATAATCTACCTACACTGAACCAAGAAGACCTGGGTAATCTAAGTAAGCCAATCAAAACTAAAGATATTGAAACAATCACCCAAAATCTTCCTAATGTCAAAAGTCCCAGACCAGGGGAAGCTGGGATGGCTCAGCTGGTTAAGTGCTCACTTTGCAGCCCTGGAGCCCAAGGATCAAATGCTGGCCCTGGCCCAGGCAGACCCATATGCTAAACTGGGGTGTGCCCCTAATTCAGTTCTTGCTGGGGCCTATGTGGGAGACTCCTGGCCCAGTTCCTGCCCTGCACAGCCCCGCTCCCACCTATGGAGTGAAACTATATTGAAAACTAATGCTGTCAACTATGGAGATTGCTCTCGGCCCTCCCCCTTCTCTCTGTCTCTGTCTGTCTCTCTGTCAAAAACCAATAAAAATAAATCTTAAAAAAAAAAGTCCCAGACCAGATGGTCTCACTGATGAATTTTATTAAACATTCATAAAGAATTAACACCTATCTTTTCCCAAAAAGTTGAATTTGAGGTATACTTCCCAACTCATTCTATGAAGCCAACATTACTCTAATTCCAAAACCTGGTAAGGATAACAAAAGAAGAAAACTATAGATTAATACCTCTGCTGAACACTAATGCAAAAATTCTAAACCAAATATTATGAAATAGAATACAGCAATGCATTAAAAAAATTATATACCACTATCAAGTGTTATTTATCCCAGGGGCACACAGATGGTTCAACATATGCAGTTAATCAATGTGATATACCACATAAACAAAATAAAGAGGTAAAAACTGTATGATTTTATCAGTTGATACAGAAAAAGCATTTGAGAAGATACAACATCCATTTATGATCAAAATACTTAATAAGAAGGGAATAGAAGGAAAGAACCACAACATAATAATGCCTATATATGACAAACCCTCAGCTAATATCATACTAAGTGGGAAAAAGCTGGAGTCTATTTTAAAATCAAGAACAAGACAGGGATGCCCCCTGTCACCACTGCTATTTAATAGAATACTGGAAGTTCTAGCCAGAGTAATCAGGCAAATGAAAGAAATAAAATATATCCAAATTAGGAGAAAAGAAGTCAAACTGTCACTTTGTGGATGACATGATGCTTTATGTAGAAAATTCTAAAGACTCCACTAGAAAGCTATTAGAAACAATAAACGAATACAGTAAAAGTTGCAGGATACAAAGTCAATGTACAAAAATCAATTGCATTTTTACATACTAACAATGAAACTTCAGTAAAAGAAATGACAAAATCAGTACCTTTTGCCATCACAGTAAAAAGAATAAAATACCTAGGAATAAACTTAGCAAAGAATGTGTAGGACTTATACACTGAAAACTATAAGACACCATTAAAAGAAATTGAAGAAGACGCAAAGAAATTGAATGATATTTTATGTTCATGGATTGGAGGGCTCTACACAAGTTAAAATGGTCATAATACCCAAAGCGATATATAGATTTAATTCAATTTCCATTAAAATCCCACAGACCTTTTTTCTTTCAAAAAATAGATTGAAAAAATTATCAGATTTACATGGGATATATGGTGATGGAAGGGGAGCTGATTCTGGGTGGTGGGCACGTAATACGATGCATGAGTGATGTGATGTGGACTTGTACATCTGGAAACTATCTAATTGTTACCAACCAATGTCACCCCATTAAATTTAACAATAAAAAAATAAAATTATCAGATTTGTATGGAACCACAAAAGACCCTGAATAGACAAAATAATTTTACATAAAAAGAATAATGCTGGAGGCATCACATGTCTTGACTTATATCTATTACCAAGTGTCAATAATCAAAACAACTTGGTATTGGCAGAAAAACAGACAGATTAATGGAACAGAATAAAAATCCCAGAAATAAATCCACAAAGGTATGGACTGATAATTTTGGACAACAGAGAGAAAAATATACAGTGGGAAAAGAAAGCCTCTTCAGTAAATGATGCTGGAAATATTGGAAAACCACATGCAAAGTAATGAATCTGGACTGTGAACTGTCACCTAACTCAAAATGGATCAAAGACCTCCACATAAGACCCCAAACAATAAACTCTATAGAAGAAAACATTGGTACTAAACTTACAGATCTTCTGTCCAGAGAGGACTTCATGAACTTGACCTCAGAGGCAAGGAAAAAAGAAAAAAAAAGTAATGGGAGTATAAGAAATTAAAAGCATCTGCCCAGCAAAAGAAACCATCAACAAAGCTAAGAGGCAACCAACCGAATGGGAGAACATATTTGCAAACAATGCCTCTGATAAGGGGCTAATATGTAAAATATATAAAGAACTCATATAACTAACTCAACACCAAAACAACCCCAAACAATTCAATTAAAAATAACAGCTGGGACCTGAACAGATAATTCACCTGTGAAGACATACAAATGGCCAACAGACATGAAAAATTACTCAACTTTATTAGCTATTAGGGAAATGCAAATCAAAACCACAATGAGATACCACCTTACACCTGTTACAATGGCTATTATTAACAAGACAAGGAGTAACAGGTGCTGGAGAGGCCGTGGAGAAAAAGGAACTCTCATACACTGCTGATGGGAATGCAAATTGATACAACAGCTATGGAGGACAGTGTGGAGGTTCCTCAGAAAATTGGGAATGGAGCTACACTATGACCTGGCAATCCCCCTTCTGGTTATCATCCCCCCAAATTTGAAAACCTTCATCCGCAAAGATGTATGTACCCCAGTGTTCATTGCAGCACTGTTCATGGTTGCCAAGTCATGGAAACAACCATAGTGTCCTTCAGTGGATGACTGCATAAAGAAGCTGTGGTACGTATATACAATAGAATATTACTCAGTTATAAACAAAATATGAAATACTTTGCTATCTTGAGATTATCATGCTAAGCAATCTAAGCCAGACAGAAAAAAACAAGAATCATATGACCTCACTCATATGTGGAATATAAAACTAAAAGCAACAAAGAAATAAAAACTCATGGACACAGTCATTAGTTTAGTGGTTACCTGAGGGTAATGGGGAAGGGGAGGTAGCAGAGGAGGGAAGGAGGAAGAGTCAAATATATGGTGATGGAAAGAGAACTGACTTTGGGCCGTTAACACGCAATGCAACACATAGACGATGTACTGTAGAATTGTACACCTGGAATCTATGTAATTTTTATTAACCCATGTCACTTCATTAAATTTAACAATAAAAACAATTAAAATGTGCTAATAATAATAAGTACATATAATAGTTAAGTATATTAAGTATTTAGGACTCGAAGTTATTTTACAAAAATTATTTTCATAAGAGAAATAAATGTAACTTCTTGTATTAAAATGCCATAGGAATGACACAATTTCTTTTTAATTATTAGTAACTCCAGGATATGTCTCATAATGTGTGGAGTCTAGAAATAAAATGGCACTGACTGTAGTGGCAAGATCCTGCTTCTTATAATTTGGTGACTTGTTGTGCTGTCTCTATAATTTATGCCCTTTTGGCACATACCAAATACATTTAAGATTGCAAAGAAATTATTTTTAGCTATCTAATACTGCTTTTTTCAGGCTAATATAACTAATTTGTTGTCAGATTTTTTCCTTGAAAGGGTATAAATGAGGAATTTAAATTTGTCTATAAAGAAAGAGTACATTATTTGGTCCTTGAAGTATTTGGGTCCATATTTTTATCTAGAGAACCTTATTACTACATTAAACTTCAAGTATGAAGGGAGAAAGCTTATGTGCACTATAGAAGTGTACACCTGGAACCTATGCCATTTTTACTAACACATGTCAATGCAATAAATTTACCAATAAAAAATAAAAGAAAAATAAATTTAAATAACCTTTTGTGGTGATAATATATAGTTTACATTACTTGGTGAAAGACGCTTATTTAATGAAACAAAGCAAATAAATCAATGAGAAACTATTTTGTTTTGGCTGCTTATCGAGTGATTTTAACTTTTAATAAATGTCAGTATAGTCAAAGACATATTTCAATATTATATTTTCATTAACATAAAAATCTTCAATTAGACAACTATGTCCACATGATAAATATGTGGTGTTAGTGATGGTAATTTGCCACCTGTGTCATGAAGCAGCGTTTTTTGATCCTTATTTAAAATTTTTCAGTTTTTTTTTTAATATTATTATATTTTATTGTTAAATTTAATGGGGTGACATTGGTTGGTAACAATCAGTTTCCCAATGGACAACTCCACATCA
>PVKE010024579.1:0-23694 GCA_004027555.1 Craseonycteris thonglongyai | reverse complement strand
AAGAGTTGTGGGGGGAGGGGGGAGTGGGCACCAGATATATGGTGGTGGAGGGGGACCTGATTCTGGGAGCTGGGCACATAATGCGATGCATGGGTGATGTGATGTGGAGTTGTACATCGGGAAACTATCTAATTGTTACCAACCAATGTCACCCCATTAAATTTAACAATAAAATATAATAATATTAAAAAAAAAAAAAGAAGAACTGAACTGGGGGCCTCCCACATGGGAAGCACACCCCAGTTCAGCATTTGAGTCTGCAGGGGCAGGGGCCAAGATTTGATCCTCAGTCCCTGGGGCTGCAAAATGAACACTACTCACTGAGCCATCCTAACTTCCCCTGCACTTTGCTCTTAATTGGCTGTGTGACCTTGACAGATGCATAATCTCACTGAACTGCCTTATCTGTAAAAATAACATCTAATTGCATAAAAGTAGGGACTTGGACTAACCTCTTGACAAAGAATACAGAACTGGAAGCAATGTAAACAAGGAAGAATTTGTATGGAGAAAGCTGCTATAGTGTTAAATGATCCATCTGCTAGCAATAATGGAGTCATTTTCTTATAGACCATCAAGCTATTTCATTATTCTTTCAACAAATATTGATTGAGCATCTCCATGGCTGGTTCTATGCTAGGAGCTGGGAAACACTGAGCTAACAATAGCTACTCTGTGAGGTATTTTGCTATGCATTTTTTATATATTATCTTACTTAATCCTCAGAACAACCCTATCAGTTGGCACCATCATTATCAGTAATATTTGGATGAGGAAACTGACTCAGTTTAAATGACCAACCCAACATCACACAACAGAAATTCAAACCCAAATGTAACTCCAGCACCTAGGTTCCTAGCCACTGCACTACACCACACTGCTGCTTTGACATGGAGATGCAAATGACCATATAGTAGGGAGCAATACCCATATATAAATACAGTGAATGTGCATTTGTGTTGGGATATTCCAGAAATGCCTTGGCCATAAGAAGAAAAAACTGTCTGCTACTCCTTCCACAGTAGATAACTCAGCTGAAGTATATTTGTTCAGTTCTGATCTACAGTGCTTAGACTGACTGGAGATAATTATTGAAATAACAAAGAATGAGGTGGTATGGTCTGATGACTAAAAGTTCTGCCTGATATTAGGCAATCTGAGATTGAAACCTAATTTATTCACCTGCAAAAGGGGGATAATCTATCCCATACTACTGATACCTAGATATAGCTTGTGTTACTGCTGCTTAAATATGTCCCATACAGCGGGCATTTTCTCAAGTACATAGAAGTCAGAAATCTTTATTTAATCAAGTGCTAATTCTGAAGTACCTTCTATTCAATGTATCTATTATAAATGATAGTTACCCTAGTGTTTTCTCAATACTGATTATACTGGATGCCATGATTACTGCCATTGGCCTCACAAACAAGTAGATGGTACTTACCCACCACAGTCCCATAGGTTCAACACCAGGTTTCCCAGAAATCGAACATGAGAATGTTCTACATCAACTGGAAGACAGATATGACAAATCTAGTAATTGTACAGTGTGAGGTGACATTCAAAATAAGCATAACACTAACCCATGGAATTTAGAAGGACCAAAGTGGAGTGAAATGCTCAAAGCCACAAGAAGGTCAGCTTAGTAGCGTGGTTTAGTGGCAAGGTAGGCACCTAAACTACCAAAAGCTATAGAACTGGCTCTCATGTAAGTCATTTTACTTTTTAGTAGTTTAGTGCTTAGAGCAGAAACAATCTCCATTTGTAATACTAATGTTAAAATTTCAACATGTAAGACAGAAACATATACAATTTAATAGCTCTTCCCTGATCTACTTGCCCCTATCAATGCCCTCCATAATTTTTAAAAACAACAAAAAATACAAGACAAACATACAATGTAATTATACTCACTCCATCTAGTGATTTTCTTATTTTGGTTACTCACCCTACTAATTTCCCACTGGGGGGTGGGGGGGGGAGGATCATTTTGGACTCCTCTGTGTACAATGAATTTATTGTTATTCTTTTGTAATCTCTCTCAATTCCATTCCTTGTTTTAAAATCTGCCACTAACATTAAGGAAGGTCCATACCTTCTCAAGACTATACAACTACATACTGTAGCTCCATAATTACCTTCCAACATGAATCCTTCCCACTTTATTTCATCCTATAGGCTACTGCCAGGTTCATCTTCTTAACACTACTTTGAACATGTCACTCCCCATTCAAAAAACTTTCAATGGCTCCTTCAATGCCTATAGGGGGGCATTCAAGGTCCTTCAGAATTTAGCTTCCAATCTACATTTATACTCCCCGATTCATATCAATAATGCCTTTGCCCCCATCCATTTTGGTTTATTCATAATCCTCCCAAACCCTACTGCCTCCCCAACCCCCAACATACCTTACATCAGGGGTCGCAAACTTGCTTATAGGGGCCAGGCCAGTAAATGTACAAAAGCAAAGTTGATCATTTATGTAAAGTAAACATCCAACCAAGAGGATGATGGAGTGGGTGGCAGTCACTCAGCTCTAGGTTATCTGCCACACAGGAACATGAGTTCAGAATTACCAGATCTTTAAATTTTTCAATAGTAGTAATAAATCCATATTTTAATGGAACCTCTTACAGAGATAATTAATTCCAATTTTTCTAAAACATCACAAAAGCCAAACAAAACACATCTACAGGCCTTATCCAACATACAGGCTGCCTGTTTGCGACCTCTGCCTTACACTTCCCTTCTTCCCACACTATACTTTGCCTATACTGTCCATCTGCCTATGAAGTCCTCCCCACCTTTCTTTCAAAGTTGGATTCATCTTCTAAGACCCAACTTAAACCCCACCTCCTCTAAAAGCTCTACCTGGCCACCCCCACTTACCGTCATCACTCCCTCTGAATTCATTCAAACATTTATTAAGCATCTACTCTCTGCCAGGCACTAAAAGTCACAAGGAGTAATAATAAAAATTCTTATCCTGGATATTTCTCAAAATTTAGCAATTATCATCTTTACAGTTTATGGAATAATAAATCATGCAGTGGTATTTCTTCTATGACTATCTCAAAGTTGTTCTTTAAACCCACTGCTATCTAACTTTTATGCAACTGTATCTTCTCATAAACTAGATTATAAGCAACAAATCATTTTTTTTTAATAATGGGCATTGAAGTCAAACACTTCTTAGTTCAAATACCCACTTTACCTCTCTGCGTGATCTTGGGCAAGTCACTTAACCTCTATATATTATTTTGTTGTTCTATTTTAAAAGGTGGAAGGCATAATATTGATCTCACAGGATTACTGTGAGGATTAAAGAATTTATACATAAAGTGCCTGGCACATAGTAGGTGCTCAAACTACTTCCCTTCTCCCCTTTACTTCCCCCTCTTTGGAAAAGGAATCATATCTTACATGTCTTTGTATTTCCAACAGAGTCTACGAGAGAGTAGGTGCTCAAACTGCTATTAATTTGAAGACTATGTAAACGGTCTAGTACTAAAAAAAAAATGGAAAGAAGTGCTACTGAGAAAGGGAAAGACAATCACAAAAGAAGTGACAGGATTCAGTGACTGTTTAGATATGGAGCACATGGCATAGAAATCTGGTTTCTACTCCTATATCATAGATATTGATCTCATTAAGTGAGCATTGGCCCCATCGCCAAAGTGGACTTTTTAGTCCTTGTCTTATACTTTCTGCAGCATGACACTGTTGACTACTCTCTTCTCAAAAAATTCTCTACTCTTGGCCTCTGATATCACACCTTCAACCTCTCGGGCAGATCCTCCTTCCTCTTATTCTTCTTTCTGTCCCTTAAATGTTAAGAGTTCTTCAGGATTCTATCTTTGGCTACCAACTCTTCTTTCTATTTATTCTTCTCCCAAGCAAGCTAATCTATTCATATAATTTTATTTACCATTTGGGTACTGATAACTCATAAATACATATCTCTAATACAGACTTGTCCCTTTCTGAATCGTATACTGGACATCTTCACTTGAATAAACCACAAGTATCCATAACTCATTGTATCCAAATATAACTCATTTCCCCACTCTTCCCACAAAATCTATTCCTCTTTCAGTCTTCTCCATCTCAGTGAATTTAACCAGTTACCTAAGCCAAAATCTCCTTGCATCCTTGAATCCACTCTTCCCCACCGTCCCCCCACCAAACTATCAGCAAGTCCTATTTACTCTACCTCTTAAATATATCCCAAGTCCATTTGCTTTTCACCTTATCCGTGACCACCACCCTAGCCCAAATTAAGCCCCCATTATCATCTAGCCTACCTAAAGAGTTTAATTTATTAACCTGTTTGTACCCTTGCCTCCCTCTAATCTATCCTCCCTATTAGATATATTGATCTCTCTAAAATGCAGACTTTTTTATTCCATTTTTCTTTAAAAAGAAAAAAACAAAACATGTCTCTGTATATGTATATACCCAGAAATGTGGGGGGCGGGGGGGGCGGGGGGGGCCAGAAGGAAAACTTCAAACTAGGAATAGTGCTAAGATATAGGCCTGAAAATGAGGGAAGGAGACTTTCTACACTTCTGTAATGTTTGAATTTTTACAAGTATTACTCTTGTAATTAAAACTGAAAATTAAAAGTAATAAAATCTGACTATGTTACTTTTGTGTTTAAAACTCTGTAGGGGCTGCCCTCTACCCTCAGTTCAAACAACCTGAAATGGCATATAAGGCACTTTATGATCTAACCTCCACATTCTGTATCTCTCTTTAGTTCCACGTCTCCAATATAGCCCTCTGGTTCTCCCAGGCTTTCTGTCCTGCTATCATAAGAGCAACCGGAAAGAACCAAGAACAGAGCTTTGGGAAATCACATACACTTATGGGACAGAAAGAAGAAAATACTCTTTAAAAAAGAGGAGGAAGGATGGTCAAAGATAAAGGAAGAAAACCAGGGTAATAAAGAATTAAATAAAAGCCAAGAGAACAAAGAATTTTTGAGAAGATAGGAAATCTTAGAGCCGTCAACAGTGTTTTTGACTAAAATAATTCAAATCATATTTTTTATTGCCAAGTTTACTATTCCAACAAACACATTTTAACAGCTTCCTAATAATTAATTATACCACCATTCTGTATCCTTACTTCAAATTTCAAAACAAAGTAGGATCTAAGTTCAACAAAATAAAACTGGACTTTTTTTTCAGCAATGACAATCTAGAAAAAAACTAAACATTAAAGGTGATGTAATATTTTTGATTAAGTACTCTTTTACTACTCTTAAAGAAAATTAGCCACTGCATAAAAAGAAATAACAAGTAAAATCAATGTACTATATGTATTATTTTTTATTGGTCTATAAGTTAAGCAGTAGTACCCAGACCTTCCTTCAGCAATGACAAATTAGATAAAGACACACTAAAACATTAAGGCCAACATAATATTTTGAAGTATACTTCCATTACCTTTAAGGAAATATAATAATTGCTAATAAAGTGTTATCAATAAAGGTCCCTTATCCTTAAGGGCAAGAGCCCTGTCCCATTTATAGTGGCTGACACATAGGCAGCTCCAGAAAAGCACTTGTTGAATAAATGGCCTGCTTTAATGTATAGGGGTCATATACCTTGCAACATTGTATTTATAACTTTTTAATGATGATGCTAGATTATTTCAAAACTTTTAAAAGTAGCTTGAATAATTTTGAAATTTGAATTGCAAGACTATTCACTAGACTTAGGGCAGTATATCAACTCCGATTAACTGAAAAAAATATCAATTGAACTAGAAAAAGGTGCTTCAATAAAACGTGCAGAATTTAAAACAAAGAGAATGAAGTCTGCCAAGAAAGTGGCTGTAGTGAATAGCACAGGAACATAGATTGACATTCCAACTCTAATGCTTATGAGTTAAATGAGCTTAACTTCTAGTTAATATTTCCTTCATTTATTAAAATGAAGTTAATATAAGAACTAAAGTAAATAAAATAGGACACAATAAACATTAGCTTCCTCTAATTTATGAAAACCATATGATTACGGTAAGTTCAGATATTTAACTTGAAATAGAAAAAAATTAAGTCTAGCAAATCAAGACAGGGAAATGTTTGGACAGGTACTTTCCATAAGGAAGTCACTTGAGGCATGAGAGGACAAAGGACCCTGTCCTGACAAAATATTTTGATGAACTACTTAGATGAAAATTAGATGAGATGTCTATCCAATGTATAAACTACATGAAGCTAGGAAGAAGTTTCATATCAGGTGAGAGAATAAGTAGTTAAAATAAAAAAATGAATTCAACCTCTTTCCTACGACTAAAGAGACTGAGGCCCAGTGAGATAGTGACTTGTCCTGGACTTCAAAGTTAACAAACACTAGGTACAGGAACATATCATAGGCTAAATCAAACAAAATGGTAATTTAGCAGAGATAAGCATTTACTCTCAGCTTTAAAATATTAACTGCAAACGAATCAGACAAAGAATGTGTTTTAATAACAAAATATGTGAAAAGAAATTGGGTGTTTTTAGTATGACTCTGTATAATGAAGGTCACTCCACAAAATGTGAGTAGAGGCTAGGTTGTGCTAACAGCAGTGTGATGCCTAGAACAAAAGATGTAATAGTCCTACTCTGCTTTAATCAGACCACATTGACAGTCAAGTTCCAGCTCTTTAAGAAAAATGTAGACATATTTAGGGATGCCAGGATAGCTCAACACAACAGGTTGAGCACTTGCCTTGCAACCATGAGGTCCAGGGATCAAATCCTGGCCTCAGCCTGTGCAAAACCCACATGCTGAACTGTGGTGTCACCTCCTACTTAGGAGGCCCCCAGTTTGGTTCCAGCCCCACATGGCCCCACATCTATATGTGTGGAATGAAATTATGTCCTATGTCAAAACTAAAGATGTACAAGTATGGAGACTGTTCTGGGCCCTCTCCCCTTTTTTCTCTTACCTTCTCTCAAAACAATAAAATAAGTCTTTAAAAAAATGAAGACATGTTTAAACAAGTCCTTAAAAATTCTCCCAGTGGGAAACCTGGGATGGCTCAACAGGTAAAGCGCTTGCTTTGAAGCCCCAAGGACCGAGGATCGAATCCTGGCCCTGGCCCATGCAGACCCACGTGCTGAACTGGGGTGTGTCCCCAGTTCAGTTCTTTAATATATTTTTATTTATTTATTTATTTTTGAGAGAGAGAGAGAGAGAGAGAGAGAGAGAGAGAGAGAGAGAGAGATACAGAGACAGAGAGAACTGAACTGGGGGAGCTCCCAGTTCAGCACATGGGTCCGCACGGGCCGGGGCCGGGGCCGGGATTCGATCCTCGGTCCCCGGCGCTGCAAAGTGAGCGCTTAACCCAACGAGCCATACCGGCTTCCCCCCAGTTCAGTTCTTGCCGGGACCTATGTGGGAGGCTCCCGGCCCAGTTCCTGCCCTGAGCAGCCCTGTGCCCACCTGTGGAGTGAAACTATCTGGAAAACTAATGCTGTCAACTATGGAGACTGCTCTGGGCCCTCCCCCTTCTCTCTGTCTCTCTCTGTCTCTGTTTCTCTCTGTCAAAAATCAATAAAATAAATCTTTAAAAAAAAAAAAATTCTACCAAATGATGTCAAATGAGGCGTTGATGAAAGAACTGGAGATATTTAACTTAAGGAAGATAAGATTTGGGAAGCAAGCGATAACTAGGAAAGATTGAGATATTAATCATACTCAAATATTTGTAGAGGCTTGAGAGAACAGAAAAGGGAACAGCTAAGAGTAATAAAAGGAAATAGATTCAGGGATTTAAATTTACTAAGAAATAGCTTTCTAACTATTAGAGATGCCTCAATTATCACAGTCTGTACTACACTCCCAGCACTTTAAAAACAGAAATAAGGTTTCTTTCTCCTTTGTATCCCAGGATCTGGAACACAATGAGGTTTGTTGTACTTGAAACCAGAGTGAGATACGTTAAAAAGTTAAGTTATCTTACTAAAAGTCCCTAAAAGTTCCCAAGATGCTAGAAACCCAGATCCAGAATCTTTAAAGGCAAGGTAGAGCAATGGTTTCATCACCTAGAGGCCAAGGACTAAAGCAAAATCCAGAAATGTTTGGATGCTGCAAAATGAAATGGCATTACAGCCTAGATACAAAAGGGATCTTCCAGGAGTGTAGATCCATTGGCCAGTCAGCTAGCCTATTTTTAGCCTACTTCCTACAGATAAGGAAACTGTGGCCCAGTGAGATATTTCAATCAGAAGCCTGATTTAATATTCAAATCATAAAAGGCAATGAAACATTTCTCATGTCAAAACTGGACATGAATATATATCCAGGAAGAGAAGCTGCAGAGTACAGATCAGGTGAACCTCTCTCTCACAACCTTCCACCCCCAGCAATTTACCTTTTAATAAAGACTGTGACTAACTACTGCTAAAGCTAAAAAAACTACTGCTAAAAAAACCTTAGGAGATTTTATTATGATTATTAATACTTATTAATTTTACTTTATATAATAACAGTTAAAAACTACACCCCCCCCAAAAAAAAGTGTCCCTATGCTTGTTCAATAAAGCAAGATAAAAAAGAAGTTGTACTAGGGCATCCCACTTAGTAAGCAATCTAGAAAGGAAAGAACCTCCCCAAGAGAGCAAGCAAAACAGTAACCAGAAATAGGCCATACATCTCTGAGAAGAAATGAAAAAAGGGAAAACATGCTCCAAAAGAAATCTTTCAACTTCTGCATCACCAAGTTACTGCAATCAAGTGTGTTACGCAGATTATTAATAGTTGAGATCACCTGACTTTACAATAAGATAAAACATCTTACTTGTTGCACCAAGTCGACGTGTGTCTCTGGCAATATAATTTGCAAAGATAATTGACCTCATGCTGGTCTTACCAGACCCACTTTTACCCATCAACAGCACCTAAGAACAAAGTAGGAAAAAAGAATGAAAAGAAATTAGCAATCTAAAGCAAATCAAGTCTAAAGGGATCTATTTCTCTCTTATACTTGATGTTTTACTGAAGTGACAGTATCAATACTCTGGTACTGATACTGATAACTAGTTCCCCAACCAATGATGAAGGCAGATAGATACTCAGAATTTCAGGGGCCAGACACTTAGCTGTCATGAGTCACATATCCTCTTGATGACAGAATCACAGTGAATTTATTATGCTATTAATATATACTACCATATATTCAGAACTATGCTAGAAACATACCAACTTGAGAGGAGATTAAACCCTAATTTCTCATAATCTAACATTTTATGCACTTGAACTATCTAGCAGGGGATTTCAGTATACGGTAACTGAAAGTTCTTCCTCTTGTTCAATGTCAACCTTTTCAACTCTGCCCTTGATCTCATCCCTTCCACGTATCTCCATAATTGTGTTCCATTAATTACTCTGTCTCTTTTTCTGTTCAAAAGTGTCCCATGGCCTACAGGATCAAGTCTTTAAACTATATACAACATTCTCCTTCATAATGGCTTATCTACTCCTCTGCCCTCATCTTCTGACCCTCCTGGCCTGAAACTTGTAGTCTAGTCATACTGAAACGAGCTGCTTATATCTGCTTGATTGCTCCCAGATGTCCAGGGAGCCCTGTTCTAGGTCTGTTTCACATTGCAATTTCTGCCAATAACTTTCCATTCCCTTTTCTTCCTTCAGCTAAACTCCACTTATCCTTCAAAACTTGGTTCAGTAATCATCTCCTAAAAAGCTTCTCTGACCCCAATGCCGTAGGCTGGCTTAAGTGTGCCCCACCTCCATCATCCCATGACACTCTTATAGCATTGCAAAGACCATAATGCACTACAGGTATCCATTTTTTGGTCTCTCACAAAACTCTGAGCTCCAGAATGACAGAGAGAATACCCTTTGTGTCTCCAGCATCTAACATACAACAGATGCTCAAAATATGGTCATTTAAAGAGTGAACAAGTTATCCAAACAAAGATATAAAACAAGCAAGTTTGTAATAATGAGAATCATGCAATGCAAAGAGTGGTCTTATGAAGATGAATGGCCTTCCTGTCAATGTTAGCATTTAACAAAGACAGAAAACACCTATAAAAGATGGTATGGATTTTTGCAATCGGGGGGAAGTGGTTTAGGTGACTTTTCAACTTGAAATGTATGAAATACAGTTACAATTACCATGCTTACATGAAAGGAGTACATATTTTATCTTCAATCCCAAGACATTTTATAAAAATCTCTAATTACAGGGCATCAAATATATGGTGATGGAAAGGGAACTGACTCTGGGTGGTGAGCACATAATGCAATACACAGATGATGTAATGCAGAATTGTACACCTAGAATCTATGTAACTTTTGCCAACCAATGTCACTCCAATAAATTTAACAAAAATATAAAACTTAAAAAAATCTCTAATTACAAATATGGGGAAATGAAACTACAAATGGAAGTATACTGAACTCAGGTTCAATTTAATCTAGCTATTTATTGTAGTTACATAACTTTATCTCACTAAAGAAATATTACTAAAGAGCCGGTCTAAAGCTATTGCAAAAAGTGTTGTTTTTATTCTTAATCATGACGAAATTTCAGCGATTTTTAGACATCCTTGTTGATAGTGACTTTAGATAGGCTCAGTAAGCTGAAGTTTTTTCATATAACTGAATTATTAGATGAAGTGAGGCTAAATACAGTGCACTTCTTTTTTCTTTAAGAACTCTTAGCTCAATTGCTTAGCAGACTCACCAAGTATTGTAATCTAAGTGTTCCAAATTTATTTGCTCATTTAAACTTCATAACAACCCTATGAAATAGGTAACTTTATGAACATTTAAAAAATGAAGAAACAAAAAGCCCAAGAGGTTCAAAAATTTTCTCCAGGGAAGCCGGGATGGCTCAGTGGGTTAAGCACTCACTTTGAAGCCCTGGGGACCAAGGATCGAATCCCGGCCCCGGCTTGTGTGGACCCATATGCTAAACTAGGGAGTTCTCCCAGTTCAGTTCTCTCTCTGTCTCTGTATCTCTCTCTCTCTCTCTCTCTCTCTCTCGTCAAAAACAATAAAAAACTAAATAAATAAAATAATATTTAAAAAAATTTTCTCCAGAGCTGTGCTCTTATCAATTCTGCTTAAACCCCAAGGTGGGTACCATAGAGCACAAGGGAAGGAATGTTCAATTCCATCTGGAGAACTCATATAAGACTTACAGTAGTAACATATGAGTTGGGTTCAACATAAATGTGCAGGCAGAGACCTGAGTAGTGTGTGTGTGTGTGTGGCCTGCACATTAATTTGCAAATTAAGGTGCAAATTAATTTATAAATTTGAAAAACAAATTCTGTATGACTATGATAGGATGCATAGGTGTGGCAGATGATTTAGTCAGAAACAGACTTTTAAAAGGCATTCTATGTTATAAAGTCATTTGGATTTTATTCTATGGGCTTTGGGAAGTTACAAAAAGTTCTTAAGTATGTGAATGACCCAGTTAGGTTTATATATTAGAAAAATAATAAAGAGGGGACAAGAGGCAGGGAGAACACAAAAAGGTTCCTGAAACAATCCAGGAAAAATGGTATATATACACTACAAATAAATTTCCTGAATAGTAACTTCTTACCTTTACCTTCATATTTTTGATGTATCTAACATGTCTTACCTTTTTCTTCATGGCTGTATTTGGTAGCACCCACCTGCAGATATAAACCAAGACAATTTCCATGATCCAACTGCTTTAGAAATTGGGATTAAATACAAATAAATGCAGAGATGTAAAAGAGCATGTTTAGTACAACAGCTAAGTACAGCTCTATGTGGGACCTCAGCTGAGTAGAGGACTTCATTTTTTCTAAATTATAAAACTGGGTTTATGTTCCCTATCACTTAATTACATGCTCATGAGATAGCTGTTAGGAAGATTTATTTAGGAATACAAATGAGCCGTTAAAATTCAAGATGCATTTTTTCATCTTAAAAATTATTAAAGTAATACAAATAAGTGCTTTAATAAATCAAACAATATTGTAATTTTTGAATGTCCTCTATTTTTTAAGCCAATCTCCTACTTTTAAAATCTGCAGGTGTGTTTAGTCCTTCAGCTGTTCTTCCATATTTCACTCATATGCACAAAGCATGTACAATATAAGAATCAATTTCAGGTATAAATTAGCACAGAAAGCACTTTCAAACCACTAATCTCTGCCCAAGAAATGCCAACCCTCTCTCTAGTCTCATCCTCAACATGATGATGTCAAATGTCCTTTATTGATAATTCAAAGCAATCAGAACTGTCACCTCAATTAGAACACCCCCCACCACCACCAAGAGTGGTAGGTATCGGCCCGTCCAGTCTCCTCTCAAGAATTGTTTTGGCCCAGTTAGCAACCAGTTTTTTGTTTATCCTATCACCAAAAGCACAATTCCAATCAATCTTACTGGTAAAGGGAAGCAATTTATCATGGGTAGGGTGTTCTAATTCACAATATTCTCCTCAGTTAAAACACCCCCCACCCGCTCCAGATTTGGAATAAAACCCTTCACCCACCCAAGCGATCCTTCCGGTTCCCCTATGGGAGGATCCATTCTCGGCCCCAGATTCTCTTTCTCCAGCTTTTTCTCAGAGTCAGATTCTTCCATCGTGCAACAAGTCCTTTCCAGTCCCTTCTGAAGCCACAATACTTTTTATCGTTCCCCCACCCCCCTTGTTCAACCCCTCAGCCGCCTATTCTCATAGCATGCGGCCCTTAGGCCTGCTCTATTCTTGCCTCCACCTTTGTCCACTGGGGGGCTGCTTTCCCCACGGTTACCTTTACCGCCTCGAATTTGGCCTCAAGGCACGGCCTAGCTGGTCAGCTCAAAAACTAAGTAACACAATGGTACAAAGGAAAAGAGGTTGGGGGGGGGGGAGGGCTCGTCTCGAGTTTGGGCCCCAGGCCCCAAGGTCTCTAAACCCAAAGGTAGCTACACCCGCAAAGAGGTGGGGACGACGAAGGTGGAGGTGGCTCAAAGAGCAGATGCGCGCTGCAGGCACTAAGCGGTGAACGCCTCGCCTCAGCCGGCTCCTTGTTCCCGAGCCTGCCCGCCCGTGAGAGTCCGCTGCAGGCAGCGGTTACAACCTAAACGGCCGCCCGCCAGCCCGCCCTTCAAACACCCAGGTACCTCACCGCAGCCACCAGACTGCAGACCAGGATCACGTGGACACCTGCCGTAAACCCAGAGCCCATCACGTGACTGCCGCTACCCAAGGGGCGGGCACTGGGAAGAATACCATAGAGAGTGCGGGGAGAAAGGCAGAGTGCCGCCTGCATCTGTCCCAGAGCCCTGTCTCTCATTCAGTCTTGGCTTCCTGGGGCGCTGCCATCCGGCTAGCACTTTCCTTGTGAGCCGGCCTGGTCCCACCGCCCGCCATGGAGAATTAAAGGAGACGGTTGCAATTTCAGTGCCCCAAAGCTAGCTTTTTTTTTTTTTAACTGCCGTTTCACCTTTAACATTCTTGGTGGGGAAGGCCAAATATTCCCCTTGTCCTGTTTTTTGAGTCTCTGTCTTCCTATTAATCCATGTAACTGAGCTTGTAATTAAATGAGGTAATATAAGTGATTACAACCGTATCTTCCACATAGTAAGCAAACAAGTTATTGTTTGAACTAGTGATTCATGGGGATTTTAGTACACACTCATCTCCTCCCCCCTTGTTTAAAACTTGAACTAAGGGAAATAAATTCTCATATACCATAATAAGAAGTCAAAGTCTAAAATTGAATGCAGGACTACTGGTAGGTATATACTTAACTATATTTAGATATTAAGACCACCAGATAAAAATGGCCCAAAGATTTCAAAGTGGTTGCTTCTGGAAAGGGTCACATTATGGGAAGTGAGGGGACTGTTGCTTTTCATCTTAAGCTCCTCTGTACTAGCTCTCTATAGACGGAGAGAGAGAACTATATATAGTGTATATATAGTGAAATATATAAAAATATATTTAAACCATCTATATATTCATAAGAAATAAAAGGAAGGAAAGTAGGAGGAAAGGACAGACAGGAAGAGAAGGGAAACAATAGAAATAGGGTGCTGTCTGCTCCCAGATTTCCCCTTTTTTCATCCTATATGATCCCTTCTCACCACAACTGCCATGCTTCAAGATAAATTTATTCTTTTTTTAAAGATTTACTTTATTGTTTTTGACAAGAGAGAGACAGAGAGAAGAGGGAGGGCCCAGAGCAGTCTCCACAGTTGTATATCACCAGTTTTCAACATGGTTTCATTCTACACAGGTGGGCGGGGGAATGCAGGGCAGGAACTGGGCTGGGGGCCTCCCGCATGGGAAGCACACCTCAGTTCAGCATATGGGTCTGCAGGGGTCTTGGCCAGGATTTTATCCTCAGTCCCTGAGGCTGCAAGTGAGCGCTTAACCTGCTGAGCCATCCCAGCTTCCCCAAGATAAATTTATTCTACTCTGATTCCAGGATTCCTTAGCCTTATCCCTTGCTAATCACTACTCCTCCCCACCAGCACCTCCAAAACAGCTCCTGTTCTAGTATTTCCTGAGTGGTAAAAGACCCTGAGTCTCAGACCAGGAAGTCTCATTAGATTCATTGCCCTCCATACAAGACAGTGAGATTCAGTCATGATTAGTTTCCAAGATAAACATAGCTTGATTTAAAGCAGTGAAACAGATTATTATTTAATAACTATTGACAGTAGGAGGGAAAGCTAAGCTCCATTTTAATTTGTGCAGAGGTAATAGGGCAAAATTTTAAGGGACAATGGGATGGTCAGGGAGAGCTAGGGCTCAGTAGTCAGAGAAGTGAAAAATTACAAAAGGTTGATCAATGTAAATGCGGTTAAACCAACTGTGTTTGCTAGCTGGCAGCTATCAAGTTGAGTCTTATCTTCCCACAGATACTGGGGGACAGAGGCCCTAGTCTTCCTGATGACTGCATTTCACAGGAATGTCTCTTAGTTCCTTGAGAAAGACACTTCTGAGTTGTAAGAGATACATAGTTACAATTGTAAGCCCTTTTTACCAAGAGCTCTGAGAAAAATAGGCCAAGGACCTACCATAAGACTAGAACAAACAAGTTCTCCTTGTAGAGGTGAACTTTCTCAGGCAAGAATTTTAATAGGGGGTTGGCGTCAATGAGGAGCTGGAAGTCATCCTAGAGGAATGACAAGCTTCTTGATACAGGGGTTTTCACTAGATTGACCAGTCACGCCATTTTAAACAGGACAAAAATCAACAGTCCTGTCCCATTTCAAACGTGGTCAGCCTAATGACACCTTGAATTTAGCCCAGTGAGACTATGCTGACCAGACGTACTGTTTGAAATGGGACAGGACTGTTGTTTTCTGTCCCATTTAAAACAATATGTCTGCTCAGCCTAGTTTGGACAGTTATGTGCTGAGAGTTCTGCAGCTCTCATTAGTCCTTCTCTACAATTTGATCTTTCCTATTCTTGTTGCTGCTGTTTTTGCTCCAGCTGTTATAATATCTGGCTTATATCATGGCAATAGCCTTCTGAGTAATTTTCCTACAGTGGGAGTTGGGAGTGGGTAGAATAATCTTCACCAGTTATCTTGCTGCAAAAAAGCATTCGATATAAGTAATATGTGCTTGTTATATAAAGGCAGCTTTCAAAAGTATATTCCAATCCCCAATACCACTAGGCTTCACCAGCCAAGTTATCCCCTTAAACTGCTGTTTTATAAAAATTCACTGTCTCCCTGTTGCTGGTCTTCCAGTCCCCCTTCTCCAAATCATTACATGTCTCTAAGGACTCTAGCTTTGGGTTCAGATTGTTGCTCTTTTTCTAATTCCTTAAGGTATAATGTTAGATCAGTGGTTCTCAACTTTTCCACTGTGTACCCCTTTTAAATACATTTCTATAAATTGGATTTAAATTGCTTTTAAAACAGCTGTTTTTAAATACTGACACTTTTGTTTAGTGATTATCTTAATGTAAAATAGTGGAAATGAAGTAATAAGTTAGTAAAGAAAAATTACTACACTAAAAGTACAAACCAGAGATTTAATTTCACAATATTCTTAACAATTAATATTAATAACGATGATCAAGTATTTAACAAACTTTTAATTTATTACTAATATTTATTTGCATTATCTGAAAAGTCTGTAATAGTTGGTATGCAGATCACTAGTCAATTGAAACTGTTAGTGAGATCACTGAGCTTGCTTTGATGAACTTAGTTCCTTGAAATTAGGCTCAAAAAATGCAAGATACAGTCTTAAATTTGGACTTGCATGAAGCTTGTTGCAGTACTTATTTTTTATGAAGTTGTAAGAAGAAAAAGCTGTCTCCACTAGTTCAGTATTAGTAAGTGGCAAGAGGTATTTGAGTGACTTCTCACTGAGCTGTGTGTATTCCTCACTGACAAATACCCAGAGGTAACAAGATGCTTTCTTCTAAAATCAGAATTTAAAGCATCAGTTGAAAGTTTGACTAACTGCTTTTTTCCCCATTGATCGATAATTTAGCTTCTTTGAAGAACTCTTCATTGAAGAAATCTGCAATGCAGTTGTTTGCTTTTCCACATTGAGAGAAGTACAAAAGGACACTGTAAGGCCTTCCAAGTGGGATAATGCAAGTCATTCTCAGAAGGGAAGCCAAGATGGCTCAGTGGGTTGAGCACTCGAATTGCAGCCTCAGGGTCCGTGTCTAAGGATCTGGTTTTGCACCAGCCCTGGCCCTGACCCAAACGAACCTTAGTTCGGCTCCCAATGGGGCGAGCTTCCCATATGGGAGGCCCCCAGTTCGACTCCCACTCCAGGCAAGCCTGTCATGTGGAAAGCACCCACCCCCCCTGCGTGCCAGCTGGAGGGGACATACCTCCAATGTGGGAGCCCCCCCCAATCCCCCCCAGGTTCCTGCCTTGTCTGGCCCTGCGCCCACCTGTGTGCAATGAAACTATGTCAAGAACTAATGGATGTACAACTATGGAGACTGCTCTGGGCCCTCTTCCTTCTCTCCCTGTGCCTCTCTCAGTCAAAAACAATAAAGTAAATCTTAAAAATAAAAGGAAAAGAAAAAGAAAGTTGTGCAGAGTTTCCAAAACTTTAGGCTGATCTCTTTCAATACAGACTTTCCAAAAGTCCAGTTTTTTAATCATTGACTCAGTTTAATCAGTTGCTTTGAATATAGTGATTGAGCTGAGTTGAAGTACCAAATTGAGTTTATTTCTAGAAAAATGTCTGTAAATATGTAAGACTTTGAAGCCCGCTTGTTTTGAAGTTTAAATATGCAAAAGTAAGGCATTGTGAATGCTGTTCATTTCTTCAGAGACTGCTTTAAACAATCTGGAGTTTTGTGGTTGTGCCTTAATAAGATTTCAAACTTTGATAGTCTCATCAAGAACATCTTTCAGTTCATGAGGAAGAGGCTTGAATGCAAGACCTTGTCTATGAATGCAGCAGTGACTCCATGGTACATAGGGAGCTGTTTTTTCATTTGGCTGCCTAGGCTTATAAAACAACCTGACATAGGCTTGCTTATGTCAGTGCATACACCACAACAAATAGACCAACTAATGTCCTTTTCAATGAAATAACCAATGTTTGCATAAAAAGTATCTTCACCTTTGGTACATTTTGTCAATGAGTAACAAAGCCACAGGTTTTCCTTAATTTTATTTCCTACCAAGTACTTTGCGATGACCAGCAAAATAGATAAATCTACTACTACAGCTTCAACATCGTTAGGTATTTCCTGAATACATTGTTTGAAAAGGAGATAGTATTGATTTTGTGGACATGTTCTTCCCCAAACATACAAAAAAAAAAAAAATGGTGTCCTTAATACAAAGAGAAATTAAATCTTCAGCTATGATGTGGTTTTTGACACATTTAGCTATGTGATAAGCAATACAGTATGAAGCCTCAAATGAATTATTATTGTCTTTCTTTCCTGACATCATATGTGAAGTAACAGTTGGCTACTTTTCCAAGCTCCCCAAATAATGTATTTCTTTGTTTTTATACATAGGATGTTTAGTTTCCAAATGTCACATTAGTAAAGAGGGTTTCATGTAAACTATTGGGTAATATTTCCCCACCACAACACACAAAGGCTTAGGACAATCATCATCCCCTACAAATGAAAATCCATATTTAATATACTATTCAGAATATTTCCTTTTCTTCTGTGCAGTATCTGAGGCACTCACCTTTCTTCTGTCTCCCACTGTGGGTGTACTTGTAGCTGTGGACACATGTTGGGAAGTACTTGGCGCAGGGTTATAATCTACATCAAGTTTTGTTTTTTTAACCTTTCCTGTTTTCAACCACTGAACCATAACTGACATGCTTAAAAAACACTGACAATAATAACTGAAATTATGTTAAATATTAAATGAAAAACAAACTAGTTGAAAAGAATCAAGAATAAAACAATGCACTTACTTACACTCAGTGAATAAACTGATCAAATAATCTGGCTATGGATGCATTTATATGTTTGGGAAAGTTCTAGAAATGTCGTCAAAGGATTTTTCTAAAACTGTGTGTAATGATTGGTAGAAGAGAGGTTTGCAGGAAGGGTTCTTAGCCACGTCCTCACCAGTCATCATTGGTTATCTAATTTTGAAGTGTCTCTATTAATGGTGATTTAATCTTAACATTTATTATTCCATAACTAACTTTTGCGTTTTATTTTTACTTGATTTTTGCCATTACTGATTTATTTATTTCTTGCATACCCTTGAATGGCCCAGCATGTACGGTACTTGCCAGGATATGTGTACCACCACTTGGGAAATGATGTGTTAAATTGTTGATTTGAGATCACCTTTCTTTTTTATGTAAGCATTTACAACTATAAATTCTTCTGTTAGCCCTGCCTTTGCTGCATCTGAGTAGTTTTGGTATGTTGCGTTTTTGTTTTCATTTGTCTCAAGATATTTTCTAATTTCCTTGGGACATCTTCTTTGACCTACTACTTGTTTAATAATCTGTGGATTTTCACATATTGTGGATTTTCCAGTTTTCTCTCTACTATTGAGTTCTATTTTCTACCCATTTGGGATCACAAAGTATAGCTTGCATAATTTCAATATTTTAAAGTTTATTAAGACTTGTTTTGTGACCTAACTTATAGTCCATCCTGGAAAATGTACCATGTGCACTTGAAAAAAATATACTTTCCTGTTATTGGGCAGAGTGTTCTGTATTGTTCATTTACCTTTATAACCTAAATGGAATGTACACTGTTCCTTGAAAAAAAGTTAATTCATTTTGTTTTTAGATATTTCACTATTTTTATGGAACAATTTTATTATCTTGTTATGCATTCTACAAAAAATCACTCAGTTGCCATTTAAATTTAATTATTATTCTTGTTATAAATTCTCATCAGATCTTTTATTTTTGAAAATTGTGATAAATTAACCACAGCCATTTTAAGTTTCTTGTCATCTACAGAAGGTTTTTTTATTATTTACTTGTTTGTTTGCTTATTTGTTTGTTTGTTTAGATTTCTTCACTGAAAATGCTTGTAATCAGCTACAGGCCTGAGTTCTTTATCTTCAGCAAAGAAATCTGTGTCAGAGCCCTGTGAGAAAAGGTACTCTTGGTCACAAGCTTCTGGTACCATTGCCTTTGCAACTTTGAGACTATACAAGAGGATAAGTCAAGAATTTCAGAATTCTAGTAAAGAAGAAGATGAGTTAATGAGACTGCTAACTCAAGATTAAACAGAAGAAGAATTAATTGCATAGGACTGAATGAACAAATGAAAGATGATTGTGGATTTTGGTTGGAATATTGTTGATGTCTAAATGTTCTACCTTCTGGATGTATAAGGAACTTCTTTCTCTTTCATATAACTCATAACTAGGCTGACCAAACATACAGCTTTAAATGGGATAGAAAACAATGGTACTGTCCTGTTTCAAATGGTATGTATGGTCACTCTTGTCTCACTGGGCTAAGTTCAAGGTGTCAGTAGGATGACGGCACATATCATTTGAAATGGTACAGTACCAATGTTTTCTGTCCTGTTTAAACAGTTTGTCTGGTCAGCCTACTCATAAGAATTTACTAAACTATGCTTTTGTAAAGAGAAATGAAATACTTGTAAATGATATCATTTTCTTTCTATTTAACCCCTCCAGAATCTGGAACTTCTTATTATAATACTATTCTTACTTTCATGGCAATATAATTATTTGCATAGATTCAATAAGAATAGGGTTTCCTTGTCACCAGGATATAATTGGAATACAGGGGTTATGTAACCAAGGCTTTGACTGGAATGTTATATTTGAAAATAAAGTTCATTTAATCTGACATGATCAGACACTTTTAGGGATCTAAGGTTGACTTTATTAATGTTTACAATGCTTTCTTGGGAAAATTGGTCTGGCATCTGTTTCAAATAAGGAAGGTTACTTCCAGGCATGCTTAGGACATAGAATATTTGGGGGACTATGAGAAGATAAATATTTGCCCAAATTTATAGGTGCTATAGTTGAAATCTGGCAATGAGTTCTTTGTTTGGCTTTCTAGCCTTAGACTTTTTTTTAAAAAGTCCAAACTGGGATTCCAGCAAAGCAAATTTATCATGGCCCATATAGTATATTACCAGTTCTTGGTGCAGCTATATAAATAGACTACATTTAATGACATCAGCCTAATTTTGTGAGCAAGAATAATCTTTCTTTGAGACTAGTTTTGATCAAAGGGAGACAAGTGACTCCCTTTGAGGGACATTTTGTGTTTCAATGGAAAATTATTCATTATCTATAGCAGCAGACCCTTGGGGTTGTCATAATCTAGCTATGTTCATTGTCTTTGAGTTATTTTGCAACTCTCAGTAAATTGTATGTAACTAATATGTATGTAAATTAAATATTTTCAGGTTTAGACTTAATTAACCTTTCTTCCTCAGTTGGAAAACTACTTTTGCTTCCTTTTGTAATTCATTTCAACTTTTCTTTAATCCATGTAAATCTGTGCTATTTGATCTTCCTTTGAATAAGTTGTAACAGCTCTCATGTCTTCTCACAGAAAGAGTAATACGAAATCTTTAACCTTATTCATTTTTATATTTGTATGAGTCACAATTTACCTTTTTCTGAAAATTATCTTTTTTTGAGATTTTTTTAAATAACATTTTTATTAAATTTATTGGAGTGACATTGGCTAGTTAAGTTACATAGGTTCCAGGTGTACAATTTTACATCACATCATCTATGTGTTGCATTGTGTACCCACCACCCCGAGTCATTCCTACTTCCATCAGCATATATTTGATGCCCTTTTCCACCTCCCCCAACCCCTCCCCACTTACTTTCAGGTAACCACTAAACTAGCGACTGTGTCCATGAGTTTTTGTTTCCTTGTTGCCTTCAGTTTTATATCCCACATATGAGTGAAGTCACATGGTTCTTGATTTTTTTCTATCTGGCTTATTTTGCTTAGCATGATCAGCTCAGATTCCATCCATGTTGTCGCAGATGGCAATATTACATCTATTCTTATGGCTAAGTAATATTCAATTTCTTTATCCAGTCATCTATTAAGGGTCACTTTGGTTGTTTCCATGTCTTGGCCACCATGAACAATGCTGTGATAAATATTGGGATATGTTTATCTTTGCGGACTACAGTTTTCAAATCTTTTCGGTGCGTACCCAGAAGAGGGATTACTAGGTCATATGGTAAATCTATTCTTCATTTTTTGAGGAACCTCCATACTGTCTTCCATAGTGGCTGTACCAATTTATATTCCCACTAGCAATGTATGAGGACTCTTTTAAAAATGATCTTTTAACAGATTGAATTAATGATGAATTTAAAAAATAGTACCATGAGGGGAAGCCGGGATGGCTCAGTGGGTTAAGCACTCACTTTGCAGCCCCAGGGACTGAGGATCGAATCCCAGCCCAGGCCTGTGCAAACCCATGTGCTGAACTGGGGAGTGCCCCCAGTTCGGTTCCCACTGGGGTGAGACCCCAGCCCAATTCCTGCCCTGTGCAGCTCTACCCACCCGTGGAGTGAAACTATGTGGAAAAACCAATGATGTGCAACTATGGAGACTGTTCTGGGCCCTCCCCCTTCTCTCTGTCTCTGTCTCTGTATCTCTCTCTCTGTCTCTGTCAAAAAAAATAGTACCATCAAAAATGGTTCAGAACTAACTTTTCACTAATATAACTTTTCAAACATTTTTAGCTTTAATTTTTTTTATTGTTAAATTTATTGGGGTGACATTGGTTATTAAAAATTACATAGGTTCCAGGTGTACCATTTTCAATTTTTTAAAGATTTATTTTTATTGTTTTTGAGAGAGAGAGGGAGAGAGATACAGAGACAGAGAGAAGGGGGAGGGCCCAGAACAGTCTCCATAGTTGCACATCATCGGTTTTTCCATATAGTTTCACTCTGCAGGTGGGCTTGGGGCTGCACAGGGCAGGAACTGGGCTGGGGTCTCACCCTTGTGAGAACTGAACTGGGGGCACTCCACAGTTCAGCATATGAGTCCTCACAGGCCAGGGCTGAGATTCGATCCTCAGTCCCCGGGGCTGCAAAGTGAGTACTTAACCCACTGAGCCATCCTGGCTTCCCCTCATTTTCAATTTTTGCACCATATATGCCTATATACTGTTCAAATGTCAGAACTCCAGAATTAAAAAAAAACAAGTGCCAAAAAATTGTTCCTGCTCCTGATATACTAAACTTTCATATATAATTTAATATAATAAAAATAAATACAAATAAAAATATAATGAAAGGGAAGCCAGATGGCTCAGTGGGTTAAACGCTCTCTTTGCAGCCCTGGGGGCTGAGGATCGAATCTCAGCCCCAACTCTGTGAGGACCCATATGCTGAACTGGGGTGGGGCCTCCTGGTGGGAGGACTCCTGCATGGGAGGCCCCCACCCCAGTTCCCACCCTGTGCAGTCCTCGCCCATCTGTGTGGAATGAAACCATGTCAAAAACTGATTATGTACAACTATGGAGACTGCCCTGGGCCCTCTCTTCTCTCTCTGTCTCTGTCAAAAACAATAAAATAAATGTTTAAAAAATATATATAATGAAAATTAAAATTTCCCTTAATGAAGTTCATTCATTTGAGAGCAAGTTACATTGTGGCCCTTTACTCTGAATACAGTGTTCCCTCGTCACTTCGCGCTTCATGGTTTGCGGCTTCAGTGCTTCGCGGGTTTTCCCAAAATATTCATCAAAAAATAAAAATTAAAAAATACAACCATGTCGGCAGCCACGTTGCGGAAAGGAGCATTGTTTCATGTTGATGCGCGAGAGAGAAGGATCCCTGCATGTCAAACAAAGAGATGAGGTGACTCAGAGTACATACCACGGGCTCTCATAAAGGCGCGTGATTGGTTTCCGGTGCGACATCGACCAATGAGAGTACGAGTGGATTGATCCCTGTGAGTTGATTGTCTGCGCATCATCGCGGCCTCACCTAGCATCTTCTCTTGTTGTATCTCGCCAGTCTTGTCCATGATGTTGACTGTCTCGCATACTGTACTTTAGTATTGTGTTGGCGATAACTTGTTTTGTTTAAGCGACAACCTTTTTTATTAATTAAGCCCTTATAATGCCGCCTAAGCGCTGTGCCCCTGCAAAAGCTTCCTCCGGGGCGCCCAAGAGGAAGAAGATGATGACCATCAGTGAAAAAGTGAAACTTTTAGCTATGATCAAAGAGGGCAGAAGTGATGCATCTGTGGCACGCCATTACGGGGTGAATGAA
>PVKE010024578.1:0-23693 GCA_004027555.1 Craseonycteris thonglongyai | reverse complement strand
GAGACTCTTCTGCTGGAGGCGCTGACGGTAGAGCCGGGGGCTTTACCTTGGAGAGAAACATGGTGATGGGTAGTTGTTGTCTTTGTTTTCTCTTTTCCTTCAAAATTCCCCTGTACAAGGACATAACCCCGTCAACGCGATTGCTGAACTCGACAGCTCGAACCATATTGTCGTCAATGTCTTGTGCAAATTGTTGCATTGCTCTTGCCATGTTGCACAATTGTTGCAGATTCTCCAGGGTAAGGCCACGCTTTTCAGTTTCTTCTTTGTCTTCCTCTTCGTTTTCAGTGAGGGAGGGATAGCCTCCCTCACTGATGAGGTTAGGAAACTTTTCCTCCACGTAACGACAAGCAGCATTGTTGTCAGCAGAGGAAGCCTCACCATACAGAAGCACGTTTCTGAGGCCGTATCTTTTTTGAAATTTTTCGAACCAGCCTTTGCTGGCTGAAAAGCCTCGTCCTCGAGGAGGCAAATCACTCCTGGCAGCACTAGTACTGGCTTGAGGTTTGTCAGCACCTTCTTCAGCCTCTTCATTGTCGTCATCGGGCAAGATTTGGTCGTAGAGAGCTTTGGCCTTTGTCCTGATCATATTAGTGTCCAAACTCACTGTCTTTTTCCTGCCATCAGCAATCCACAATGCCAGTGCAGCTTCCATTTTCACAATTCTGGTATTACGTGGAGTCACCACACGTTTCGCTTCTTTATTGAAGGTTATTGAAGCAGTTTTGCGGATGTTTGCTTCCTCTTTCTTGATGCACCGCACTGTAGATTCATTCACCCCGCAATGGCGTGCCACAGATGCATCACTTCTGCCCTCTTTGATCATATCTAAAAGTTTCACTTTTTCGCTGATGGTCATCCTCTTCTTCCTCTTGGGCGCCCCGGAGGAAGCTTTCGCAGGGGCACAGCGCTTAGGCGGCATTATAAGGGCTTAATTAATAAAAAAAGTTACCGCTTCAACAAAACAAGTTATCGCCAACACAATACTAAAATACAGTATGCGAGACAGTCACCATCATGGACAAGACTGGTGAGATACAACAAGAGAAGATGCTAGGTGAGGCTGCGATGATGCGCAGACAATCAGCTCACAGGGATAAACCCACTCGGACTCTCATGGGTCGATGTCGCACCGGAAACCAATCACGCGCCTTTATGAGAGCCCGTGGGATGGACTCTGAGTCACCTCATCTCTGTGTTTGACATGCAGGGATCCTTCTCTCTCGCGCATCCACATGAAACAACGCTCCTTTCCGCCACGTGGCTGCCGACATGGTTGTATTTTTTCATTTTTATTTTTTGATGAATGTTTTGGAAAACCCCGCGAAGCACTGAAGCCGCAAAACATGAAGCGCGAAGTGGCGAGGGAACACTGTATATCTGAAGTCTTTTACTTGGATTGTTGGTCTACTGAGAGGAATTCTCTGGGGTCTTTCTTGTAATAAATATTACCCATAATGCATCAGCTGCAGTTTCCAGTTTGGGAGTCTTTAGAGAAGAGCTAAGCAACCTGAGTGCAAAGTTCTCCAGATTTTGAAAATACTCCCTCACCCCACCCTATTCTGCAGTCTTTTAGAGTTGACTCACCCACACCTCATTTGACAGCAGTTTTTATTTTTAAGCATTTGCTTTTCCATGTCTTTCTAAAGTGTTCAATTTAGTTTTCTCAGTAATAGCAATTCCCTTCTCACTCATATGTTTCAACAGTTTCTGCAATATTTAATTGTCACATACATGTTTCAGAGCAAGGACTTGGACTCTTGGTCCAAATCTAGTTCTAATTCTAGCACGCAAATCTGCTGTTACCATGGGACTGGAAACTGGTCGTCAGCCTCCTGTATTTATTAACACGTACCCTCCATGGGTCTCACAAATTTGGAGAACTCACTCAACTCCAAAGTTGGATAAGAAAAAACAAGCAAGAGGCAAAAGAACAAGAAATAAAGAATTGGCTGATTCAGCTCTGGTTTTTTTCTGGTTGGCTGTAAAAAGTTCTGCACATTACAGACCTAGACCCTGCTGAATGAAAACAATATGTGTTTTTAAATTTTCTTTTACTTCTGTAAGAGTAAATAAAGAGTATTCTTTTTCTTATGGATTAACTAAGAAATGCAAAGTCTTGATTGAGTTGCAAACTTATGATTTTCAAATATATTAGAAGCATTTTATTCATTAAGTTCATATTTATTACCTATCTTCATTTATTATTTACATAGTCTGCCAGGGTTGTTTTGTTGCTAGACTAATGAATGGCAGGGAAAAACCTTGGAAAAAAGTACTTGGTGTACTAAATGTTTCATAGCATGAATTTATTGTGATGAGATCTACAACAGATTTGGAAGTATTTTTGTTCTGGTGCAAGAATATATTGTTGTAGAGAGATTTAAAAAGTATAGACGGTAATGCTTCCTGGTTTCTAACATAAGCACTCCTTGTGGAAGCCCATCCAGTATCTGTTGCTTCAGGAAGCTATCAGCAGTCAGCATCTCTTGAGTTCAAAATAGGATATTCTTCATGCTTTCTCCTTTTCCCACTTGTACTTCCAAAATATTTTCATATCCTAGATGTTGCTATATATCAAATGGACGTTGTACCAAATAGAGTTTCCACCTTTTGGAGTTGCTCATACATTTTTTGCAGCACATTTATAGCGAGGGTCTTCCCTGAGAGAGGAAATGTCTTCTGTGAGGGGTGTAAAGCCTCCCTCATTTCAGGGGCGTGGGCTTTGTTTTGCTGGCACGGGAACCCACTGTGTAGATCTTGTCATGCGTTTATAATAGAAAATGAAATCTCCACTTAGTTGAAAAACACATAGCTCTACTTCATAAGAATTTTTACTAAGATTATCTGGCAGTAGTGAAGGGCCTCTAGCCTTGGGACCTTTGGAAAAGATGCCGTCTTCCCGGCTGATTGTAGAAGTTCTTTTCTCTTCTTGTGTGCCTTTCTGTTTCCTTTCCCCATTCTGTTCACCCCGCCCCCTGACGCTGCCTTGCCGCTACTCTCCAAAATGTTTTAGCAAATCCCAGAGCTACAAACATCTGGAAGCAATAAATCTGCTGACCAAAAATCCACACCTCCTTCTCATTGTAAGGAGAAGGAGATCTCTTCAGACTGTCTGGGAGTAGATTAGTTTTGAAATAGAAGACGGAGGTTATTCTGTCAGATTTTGAGGCAAGGTCCTTTCTAACTTTCTCATAATAAAGGGGGTGGGGGGAACCTAACCCATGTCTTTTCTTTTATCTGTATTCTCTTTAATCTGTAGCCCAAAGTCATCACTTGTCACTGTTCCAAAACAAAACAAAACAAAACAAAAAACTGCAGCTTGGATCTGCCTCGCCCTGTTGAGGTTCTATTTAAAGATATGAATGGCATTGGCTGGTCCCATGGAAACTTTTTCTCTGTCAGGGACAGTCCACACCCTGCTGTTGGTGCAGGACTGTAGTTCCTGGCCGGGTGGCATTGCGGGCAGCCGATGGAGCTACCTCAGACACTGCACATTCATTCACCAAACACTGAGCGTTTGCTCTGAGCCAAGCAGGGCCAGGTGGGTTACAGGCACAGATCCCACCTTTGAAGGCTGTAGTATGGAAACGGACACACCATCCGAAGGCTGACACACAGTCACAGTATGTCTGTCTAGGATGCTGCAAGAGAATGGAGAAGGGGCAGCCACCCCTCTGCCTTCCCAGAGGAGGTGATGGAGGCGGCTGAAGCTCAGGTGGAGGAGATGCAGCCAGATAAAGTGGGCCAGGCAGCAGGAATGGCACATAGTTCGGGAAGGATGGAGCAAAGGTCGAATGGAAAGTCACTGCCAAAGCTGAGGCGACAGAGGTGGGCAAGACCCAGTCTGGAGGGGCTTATGAGACATGTAAGGGGATGAGAGTGATGCTCTAGGCAGTGAGGAACGACCGGAGGGTTCCAGCAGGGAATGCAGATGGAACATACAAGCACTGTCTGGAAAAAATCCAGCCTTTATCTATATAACATGAATGGTTACATGGCTGGATACTTTGTGGACAGCTCTCGTGTGTATGTTTGGGTGGTCACTTCACGGGGCAGTGTGAACAGTGGCTTAAGGAGAAGCTCCGTGAGTGTTTCTTCATCTCAGCCAAGTTTAGCTCGTTCCCTGCAGTTGCTCTGTGATTCTTGGCAAGGATCCCCATCAGACCTCCTGTGTAGGTGGTTCCAGTTCTCCCGCAGTCAGCTGACCATGACGAGCTGTGGCCTTGTGGGTGGGTGAATCTTGGAGGACTGCTCTCCCAAACTCAAGACCACAGGGTGGCCAGAGGCCCCATGCAGGTCATGGCAGAGACACAGATGGCAATAGCTTCATCTTGTCTTCACCTTCTGAATGGAAACATCGTGGTGGTTGTGGTGAGTTTTCACAGATCACATCCATCAAATAGTAAATGCTTAAACAATGGCACTGTCTTAGAAATTGCAGATTTTCATTCAGAAACTTTTGGGGTTTGCTGTGTGCTTTCTGTTGTCATCCCAGGGCCCATTCCTAGGGGTTCAGGCTGAGTACTGGGGATTTCACTCTGTTTTGTTTCATCTGGGTTGTTTTATCTATGGGTCATGTGTTTTGTTTTTTTTTAAAATATATTTTTATTTATTTGTTTATTTTGACAGAGAGAGAGAGAGAGAGAGATACAGAGACAGAGAGAGAACTGAACTGGGGGAGCTCCCAGTTCAGCATATGGTTCCGCACAGGCCGGGGCTGGGATTCGATCCTCGGTCCCCAGCGCTGCAAAGTGAGCGCTTAACCCACTGAGCCACCCCGGCTTCCCCTGGGGTCATGTGTTTTAAAATTCCTCAGGCCTCTTTCCTGTTACTTTCCTGTCCCCTTTGTGACATACTGAAGAAAAAAGGAACAAAAGGGCTGTCCTTCCTCAGAAATAACTGGGTCCTAATAGGGATACTGAAAGCACTAATTAATTGCTACTCTTCTTTTATAAAGTACTGAATATTTGCATGTGGAAGCTTGAGACAGTACAGCCAGACTTACGGTAACTCCAGATTTTTTTTTTTTTTTTTGTGAAAGAAATGGAAAGACTAGAACAAGTGTACCAGAAAGTAGGGCTGAAACAAAAGGAGCTAATTCCTTAAGTGAGGGAGGCAGTGTTTCCTGTAATTTTTTCCTTCTTTGTGTAGATGGCTTATGTTTTGTGCATAAGCACAGACTAGTTGCCAAATTCCTATTGTTGTAGAAGGTGGTGACTCACCCAGCCTGTGAGAAATGCAACGATCTAAAGGGTATATTAAAAGATGTTCATCATCAATAAGCCAATAGGACTTCAAGGCTAGGGTGGATGTAAATTCCATTTATGACATTTATCCATTTATCCTTTTCTTGGTCCCCCCTCCCCCAAGTCTGGTATGCTTGATGCTTTAGCTGACCTTTTGAAATTAATTTCATCATCAGCTGTTTATTGAGGATCTACCATGTGTCATGTCCTGTTGTGGAATTACAAAGTTTTGTATCTGAATTTATAGCTATAGCTGTATCTGATGTCTGAGAACTCTTAGCTGACCATCTAACTGTTGGATGTTTAGCAAGCAAGAGAGGTAATAACACTGTCAGTCTCAGTTGTACAAGTACTTTGACATTTGTGAAGCATTTTGATGCATACATATCTTGTTTCTTACACGAGACCTGAGTTTTCAGGGCAGGCAATTATTTCCTGGAATTAGGGCACACAGACAACTGCAGAGGCAGTGGGGTTCATATTTCCCCCTCATTCACTCTGGAGACAGACCTCTGCTTAGAGGAGCTCTCCGATCTGTGGCTCCTCCTTCAATTTTGAAAAAGTAAACCATCTACCTTGCAAAAGAGATCGTGTCCCAATCATTAGAGGCATTTTACTTTCTTATTGGGAAATGTACCAAAAAAGGATTTTAACCAAGATTGGTAAGATGATGATGATTAAATGACTTGATTATATCTGTTCTTCTTTCCTCTAGAGACACCTTGTTTATGGAGCTTAAAATGAGCTGCAGCTGGGGTCAGCAGCTGCGTGGGTGAGAGGGACAGCCTCTCTTCTGTGAAGTAGGGGAAGGACCCTTAGGGGTGGGGAAGGGAGCCACCATGGTGCCTAGATCACCATAGTTTCAGGAGAGTCACTTTTAGGTGAGAGCAGGTGTGGCGGTTATCTAGTTGGGATTTGATTCCCTTAAAAGGGCTGCATTCCCCCAGGATTTGGGGAGCCCTGTTGAAGGTCACTGTGCTAATCCAGAGTCTCATGGATGAAGCAATAAACTTGTCCTGCGTGGCTGGGGGGATGGGAGGAGCCATGGAGTGGCAGGTTTGGGTGTGTTTTTGAAACAACATTCCTGAGTCAAGGAGTGTGTGCTAGTCACAAACTAGTAGACTTCTCTTGAAACACGGTATCATCAGTTTAGAAAATACAGGCTCACTAGTCTTCACCTTTTTGTTTCCAAGCAACATCTTTGTAAACTGTATTTACAGTAAGTTTTGTCTCCCTCTGCTGGTGGGAGTTATTGTTGCAGACTACTTTTCTACCCGTTGATTCTAGCTTTTTAGAGCTAGAGACAGTAGGGATCACAGATCTAAGCCACTGGTATTTTCACCCATCTGTGCATGAAGTTAGCATAAATAGGACAAAACCTTTTGGTTCTACACGTAGTCTGTTGTCTAAAATAACTTCTTAGATGGCTTTGCCCTGTGTCTTTTGACTAATAGGACTGTAAGTGTGGAACGCAGCCTGGCTAGGAAGGCTTAGGTTTGCATGTAGCCTTCCTGCTGAAGATACCCTTGAGACAACTATTTATATGCAGTTTATTTTTCTGTACTCTGCAAGCTCGAATTAAGGAAACGGATGATACCTACGCCTGGCACTTTTAGTGTCATCAAAAGTGCTGTCCCACCTTTATTGCCCATGTTTCCATGTACATCCAGCACCCTTCCCGTCAAGCACAGGCCTTGATGCTGAAGCCTGGACCCTGATTGCAGGCTTACTGGTCTTGGTTATGGGTTTGGTGTTGGTACCTCGTACCCTGCCCCCCCCCCCCCCCCGGGACTCCTGCAGCTGCCAGTATGGAAGGTATACTTTTTGAATGTCCCTGTCTCCTTCATCTTTGTGCCCCCATTACTTCTGTTGGCCACTCCTTTCTAGAAGTTCTTTATTCCCTCTGCTTCTATTAACACTGAATTTTCTAAACTCTTTTTTGAAGTCACCTTCTATTTTTTTCCAGGCTTCCTTTTTTTATTTTCCCCTCTGAGCCTCAGACTATTAGATGTTCTCCTACATTTTATTCATGGACTCTTTTTATCTTAAAAAAAAAAATCTCATCTCCCTTCTGGGTCACCTTCTGTATAGATGCACTTAAATTCACATCTCTAGCCTAAAAGATTCCCCAAGCCATTGTCTTCCAACTCTAGCTACATGGACTTACTGGCTACTGTCCTTTGGAGTTTGTTTGTTTTTTTTCCATCTCAAACTAAGCGTGTTTAAAGCAAAAACTGTCTTTTTATCTCCTCAAGTCATTATTCCTTCATGACTTGCCTCCTTGATGTCACTTACATGTTCAGTTTCTCCCGCCTGTAACTCCCAGGCATCGCTGGCTTCTTTCTCTCTGCCTCTTGTGTCCATTCAGCTTCCAGGCCTCCTCCTGGTCTCTGGAGCTGTTCGTTCCTTCCCATTTTCATTGCTAAGGTTTTGGGCTCGGGCTTTCGTCTTTCCATGCATGTGGTGTTATTGGGCTATTTTACTGGTCTCCCTGTTGGCTTGGATTTTAGAAACCTGCCTTTTTGGAAGTATTTAGTGGTTTTAAGCTGGCATTTGGAGTCATCCACATGCAGACTTGCCTTCTCTCACTCCTCTACATTCTGACCCTTCTCGTACAGTTAATGGGCTCTCCTCCAGGCCTCACGTGTCCTCTGAGTCCTGGCTCAAGACTATAAAGAACGTTGTGCCCATGACACTGGAATTGCATAGCACCTGGTTATGCTACTATGGTGGCAGGTCAGGTATTGTCTTATGATGTCTTTTGTTTATGGTCTAGCCGTTTCATCCTTGTACTTCTCTTTCATCTTTCCCAAATGTCTGTCTTTTCTGCAGACTCTAGGTATAAATGGCACCTTGCACACAGTTGACATTTTAGAGCTGCTTGTTGAATTAGGTCGGTGGAACTGCAGGCGCAGTCTTGAGTCAGATGTTGGTGTTCACAATCATGCCAGCCCTCACAATCTCTTTTTCAGTCCTCAAATTTCAAATTGACGGTCTCCCATGTGTGTGTGTGTGTGTTTTAGTTGCAGATCCCCAGTGTGAAGGGCTTCGATTTTGCTAAGCAGCATTTGGGGCAGCACAATAAAGATGACATACTGATTATTCATGAGCCAGCCCCACTGCCAGGACCTGTGAAGGACCATACCACGCCCTCTGAAAATGGAGATGTGCCAAGTCCCAAGGCCAGGGTCCCCTCCAAGAATATCCATCACAGAGGAAGGTTTGTGTTGGGCTTTCTGTATTGCACTTTATCACAGAGCTTGTTTCCGTTTTCCGTTTGTCAATTTCCTGTATCAAAAGGGCTGACAGTGAGTATTGACCGAGTCTGCAACCTGGGAAACTGACCACAGCTTGCCCGAGGACTCTTGGTCCAGTCCAGTGGATGGCCAAAGGAGGCTGGCTGTCCGCTTTCTTTTCCAGAAGCATCTAAGATTATGAGTCATTATCCGCCATAGTTGGGTGGACCCCTGGGACCTAACTAGGGATTTACCATCAGCTTGAGTGTATATATTCTTGGGTGAGCATGTTTGTCCCTCTGCAGATGATATTAGAAATAATGTCTACAAAGTGCATGGTACATGATACACACCCATTACGCTAGTGGCCAGCTATGCCTTGATTGCTCTATTTGCAGTTGACCTTCATTACATCTCCTATCTTTGCTTGATTTTTTGACTGTTTGTGTTGTCACCCTTATTAGTGTGTTTGCCTGGACTCTTCACTGCCTCCTCCTTGCCTCAGCTCCCCATTCCCACCTTATTTCCATCTCTGTTGTCAGGTAAAGCACATAGAGAACTGCTTGTTAATACACTACCTGGAAGTTCTCCCCCACTCTCTGATCCTGTGAGAAGAGCTACAGTTCTGGGAAAGAAGAGGTTCAGAATCAGGCTTTATTAAGTTGACTTTAGATCATAGCACAGTCAAGCATTGGCTTTTGAAGACTCAAATTATCAGCCTTCCTTTGAGCTTTGAAACTCCCAATCCCAATTTCCTGCTCAGAGAGAAAAAGCGTATGATCTTACCAACATTGGAAACAGGGTTATAATTTCTGGCTTCTCGGAAAACCTACCTTGGGGTTTCTGGCCTAGTTTTAAGAATTTAATGGATGTTAGAACATGATCTTTACAAAAGAAACTGAATTATGTAGAGAGATGTTATTTGCTTAATTATCTTGCAGGTTAAGAATATATCAAATCATTAAAGATTAATTAATATGCCAATAAAATTGTGCAAAATCTTTTTTTCCCCTCCCCTTTTAGTCTCATCCTAAACATTAGTCATAACATCTCAATGGCCTGCATGGTTAATATAATATATTAGCACCCCTCAGGGGCACCAGAATGTGTTGGCGTTTCATATTGCCTAGCGGTGCAGAGAGAAGGGGTGCTAGCTGGTTAAGGAGTTTTACTAGCCCAGTGCCACCTGCCTTCTATGATGCCCTTGGTTTTTATGTATACAATCAAATCTCAGTGGTGATCATTGCCTTTGTGTTATTAAGTGTGGGCTTACAAAGATCCGGGAGTTCTGTGGGTTGACTGATGAATGCCCAGCTTCCTAGGGATCCTGCAGATCCAGTTAGCCATGAACCAGGTCTGACTTTCAGATCCTCTGACCTGACCCATGCCAGACACAGAATGTCAGTCGTCAGTCTAGGACTGTGAGGCACCTACCTCCAATCGGTCCCGAGATTCCTAGCATTTGTTGAAATGCAGCCTACTGAGTTCATAAGCTATGTTATACTGTCTTCAGGAAATAATTATATGCTATTAATGTGGCCCTTGATACTGTGCTGCGAAATAATGTTTTGAATTGTATGTCATTTCTACCTTTTGCCTGGAAGCCTGACTTCCACATTCAAGTTAATGTGACCCCCCCCCACTACTTTTTTCTTTTTCCTAATGTTTGCATTTGTTTTGTATCTGCAGAGTTTCACCCTCAGATGCTGACTCTACAGTCAGTGAAGAATCCAGTGAGAGGGAAGCAGGCGACAAGACACCAGGAGCTGTGAATGACGGTAAGTCCCACATAGCCCCACAGAGTGGTCTGTGATGCTTTTCACTCTCCATGTTAAAAGCAGTAATATGAGGTTCCAGTGGGCTAGTGTCTTATATTCTTCAGATGCTGAACTTAAAAAAAGTCTGTGAAGCGGAGTATTCATCTCGTATGGTGACTGTCTCAGCATTGATTGTCACCACTTAACACTGTACTGGTGGGGGACCATGCTAGACATCAGGGATTCACAGAGGTATGTTTTGAGGTTAACACCCATGGTCCATTCAAGTTTATAGAACCCTAACAGTTTCCCCAAAGGACAAGGAGGAATCAGACTAAAACCTGAGTCTCAAAACTACCTCCTGGATTTGGGGACCTTTGCATTCAAGTATTTCACAGCTGTCACAGTCAGAAAGTTGTGTACTATAGGTTCAAGTGCAGTCTACTTGGTCCCACATCTTTCTTTCAGTAGCTAGTTCAGTGTGATCAGATGGCTTGGCTTATTTGTATTTGTAGCCAGATGCTGTAGCTTCTTAGGCCAGGTCAGAATGAACTTGACTTCCATTTTAAAGGGTATTACGTGCAGCCTGAACTTCATGCTTTGTAATGTAATGAGGCCCACGGGTCTTACTAGATGTAGGAGCATTTTTTTTGGCATGATGACAAGGTGGCTTAGTTTTAGTTTAATAGATTCTGTTAATAAATGTGCTAGTGCAGCTGTTGTATTTGCTGGAGTTTTATGTTTCAGGATTGTGTTATAGTAATGCAAAGAAAATTGGGATGCCTCAGGATATTATTTTTAATAGGATTGTTTATACTTAAATTTTTATCACAAGTTTCTCTATATGGAAATGCAGTTACAAAGTGAACCTTAGACTATAAATGAGCAGATTCTGGACAGAAGCCAGAGGGCCTGTTCAATCATTGTCTTGCTTGTGACCTTCCAAGTAACTCTGTTGGCCTTTGGGGCTCTTGTGGGAGTAAAATGGCTCATTTCTGAGATTCCTTTCAACTCCTTCCAGTTGTTTGATTTTTGATATTAGGGAAATACTCCCTTAGAATGAAAGAAGAGATTTTTCTTTGGATCAAGTTTCAAAGAATCTTAAAAATTAGCACCATGGTAACAGGTGTACTGTTTCAGATAGGATTGAAATCTAATTTTGATTCTAGGAAAGAAATATTTGAAAAAGAACATCAGCTCTGGATTTCTCAATTTCTGTTCATTTCTTATCTGAGAATATCTTGCTTTTTGGTTCCTGTATTTAACTCCTTATTGAAAGGATTATAACCAGTGTATTCTACGTGGTGAAGAAAAATCGAGTATAACTCTCAGTATACATTCAAAGTCTCAGTAGTAAGCATGTCAGCTTTGGGACTCAGAGGTGAGGGTGGAAGGAGACAAGTGGATTAGATGGATGTTCTTGTGAATATTAGAAGCTCAGGTGTTGCTGTTATGATTTGAAGAGCCACCAGAATTGGTACATTATTTTCATGTTTTAGAATGAGGGTTTTCTCACTACAAATATCAATTTACTTTGAAACTTTACTTCTTTGAAGCTATAACGCTGCTGTACAGGTGTTTCATTGCTTGCATAGAATTTAGTTTAATTAATACTCTTTGAAAAAGATTCTGTGTTCATAATCGTAGTTCTTGAATTACTTTGCAATTCACATAAAAACCCTTCTTTTGTTGCAAGTCATGATGGAATACAAATTAACGGGGGCAGGGGAAGCCAAGATGGCTCAGTGGGTTAAGTGCTCACTTTGCAGCCCCAGGGACTGAGGATCAAGTCCTGACCTCGGCCCGTGTGGACCCATGTGCTGAACTGGGGAGTGCCCCCAGGTTGGTTGTCACCGGGGTGAGACCCCAGCCCAGTTCGTGCCCTGTGCAGCCCTGTGCCCGCCTGTGGAATGAAACTATGTGGAAAAACCAATGACGTGCAACTATGGAGACTTTTCTGGGCCCTCCCCCTTCCCTCTGTCTCTGTCTCTATATATCTCTCTGTGTCAAAAACAATAAAAATAAATCTTTAAAAAAAGCCCCAACAAATTAGTGGGGGCAGAAGCTTGCTTGAGAGCCACCCTGGGGCCCTCTGGCAGGTTGTCCTGGAACCTGTGCTTCCTCTCACCATAGTTGATGGCCCGGCCCTGGGGTCTCTTTAGCCCCTTGCCCAGGCTTTGGACGGTGCAAATCATCTGGCATTTTCAGGACCCACCTTGCGATGGAAGTGGAGAAAAGACCATTGTTTTGGTTTTGGACAGTTTGAGGTTGTGCTTTATTCCCTTCCCAGCCGACTGTTTTGGAAGCTGGCTAGACCATGACATATCCCTTACGACCATCCACGGATCCTTACGAGATGATTCACTCAAATGCCACTGTGTTCACAGTGATTGCAATTTGAGAACAAGTCACATCATTGCCACTAGCCCCTCTTAGCAAAGTTGTGAAGAGCAAGCTGAGGTCAGGAGGGACACACCTTCCTCGAGTGAAGGCTCTTACTGTGCTGTCATGCTGTGTCTGGGCAGAATGTGTCTTCTCTCTCTCCTTCAGTCAGGAATGTCCTCAGGAGGTGAAGATGACGAAATACTGAGTAATTTCTTTCTTTCTTTTTTCCTAAAGATTTATTTTATTGTTTTTGACAGAGGCGGAGAGTGACAGAGAGAAGGAGGAGGGCCCAGAGCAGTCTCCATAGTTGTCCATCATCAGTTTTTCAACTTGGTTTCATTCCACACAGGTGGGCGGGGGCTGCGCAGGGCAGGAATTGGGCTGGGGGCCTCCCACATGGGAGTCATGCCCCCTCGAGCCAGGCGCCGAACTGGGGGACAAGAACTGAACTGGGGGCCTCCCACATGGGAAGCACACCCCAGTTCAGCATATGGGTCCTCACAGGCCAGGGCTGGGACTTGATCCTCGGTCCCCAGGGTTGCAAGGTGAGTGCTTAACCCGCTGAGCCATCCCAGCTTTCCTGCTGAGCAATTTCTTTATGCTCCCCATCACTTGCATGTGTGCAAGGGTGTGATTTTTTTAAGTGTTAGAATTTCACTAATTTGAATTCTATATTTTCCAAATTTTTGAGTATCATGTAGGAACTAAGCTGACATCTACCTTTACACTTGCTAAAGAGTTTGCAGAACAAATTAACTTTTTAATGCTGCCGCAGGGCTACTATTTTGACTGTGTATAACATTAGAGTTTTTCAAGTAATTGTGGAGCATCCATTTATAGAGTGATTGAGATCATAAATTATAATTCTTTTCATTTGAGCAGATTCCCAAAGGCCTCTTTTAAGTGAAATTTTATAAACTTGGTTGAGCTGACTCATCATTAAGTCATCTGTTCCACAGTGTTTACTGAATGCCTGTGATGGTTTAGGTGTGTGGATACCGGATGAAGAAGGAAAGATATGTGTGACCCCTGCCTCATAGGATATTAACGCAGGTCACAGGCATTAAGAATAATGTAGTTTGACTGTTTATTTATAGATGAGGGAATATTCCTTTAAAATTTTTCTGTTGCTTGGTCTTTCAATAATTCAGATTGCTGTTTCCTCTTCCGTTTTCCTTTGTTCACATGGTCCTATATTGTAATTTCAGTTATTACTTTTTTTGTTCTTTATTATATTCAAAGAGAAAGGGGTTTTAATCCAAAGTTCCTACTAGCCTTACGGCAGAATTCACATGACATTAATCTCTGTATAGCCATTGTACTTTTCATTAGCCATTATTGTACAGGTGGTTTTTCTTAAAAAATGTGCAATGCATGGCAAATAATAAAAAGATACATAAATATATATTATGTATAAACTGGGATATGTGTGTATACATAGATTCATGTATGTGACAAATATATATGTGTATATGTATGTGTATGCATCAGCTGTGTACGTGACAAGGAGCAGACCCATGTTTTCAGTCTTTTATTACAGAAGGGCTGGGTTCTGGGCGGTATGAGAGCTTGAGGGTTTTCTGTGCCTCCTCCCCTTGTCTGGTTGCAGTTGGTGAATTATAGAGCAAGGATCCATGGCTGCAGGGTGAGGGGTAGGACGGGGGTGGACAGGGGCCAGTCACAGGCCTGCAGTTCCATGGCACCCAGGCAGGCAGGCACCCGGGGGGTAGGAGGAGGGTTTTTTATTTTTCTGTGTCCCCTCTGCATTCCAGCTGCTCAGAGCTCTCTGCCACCCTGGTCTTTTTATCAACCTGGAGGAAAGTGATCTCACCTGTTTCTTTGTGATGTTTGCTGTCACTTTATCAGTTTGGGTTAGCGACGCCAGCCTATCTGGGGGAGCTAATGATCCCCTTTTAGGCCCTATGCCTGTCATTTGAGCAGCGGCTGCTGGATGAGTGGTGGTGCTGGGCCATGCTTGCATTGCACGCAGGGGCTCCCTCAGGCCCGGGGCAGGGGCAGAAGGCCTGCGATGTGCCGGCACCCATACGACTGCGCCTCCCTGCCAAGAGAGATGATGCGTGTTCCTGGAGTTACACGCACCATTTCTAATCGCTTTGGGACAGCAAATGAGTGTAATTCAAATGAAGAGGAAATACAAAGGCCCACAGAGCACCCGTGTGTGTTTCTTATATCAGATATCAACTACTGTTTCTTACCATTTTGCTCAACTCTACCATTTTGAACACTGGGGAGAAACTCCATATTTTTCAATTATGATTGAGGTTTCAGATCTCAGGTTTTTGTTTGAAAACAGTTTCTGCATGTTTTCACTTCTTCTCTTGGCCTAGTTTAAAAACAGTGTCTAGAATCTGGAGGTACCTGTGGCTTGTCGGAGGCCCTCAGTGAGCTAGAGAGCTGTTTCATCTATTTTGTCTCTCTTCATTGCTCTCTTTTTTGCCTTTTTTAAAATTAAGGTTTGGGGAAGCCGGGATGGTTCGGGGGTTGAGCACTTATTTTACAGCCCTGGGGTCCGAGGATCGAATCCCAGCCTCGGCCTGTGCTGGGGTGAACTCCATGCAGGAGGCCCCCTGCCTGGTTCCTACCCTGTGCAGTCCCACGCCCACCTGTGGAATGAAAATATTGAACCCAGATGATTTAAGCTCAAACAGTGATATTTTAAGTCCTCTGCCACATAGTGAGGATGCGTTTTTGGTCAGGGGTCCATCTGAGGATTCTTTAAGGACTAATCCATAATTTTGATGATTTGCTATTTCTTTAGGATGTTTATATCTTTATTTTGCGTTGCTTCTGTTCCAGGGCCCCCAGCACCCAGTTCGGGGAATGAGCAGCACTCGTCGGCCTCCATCTTTGAGCACGTGGACCGGATCTCCCGCCCCTCGGAGGCCAGCCGGCGGGTCCCCAGCAAGATCCAGCTGATCGCCATGCAGCCCATCCCAGCCCCTCCTCTGCACCACCCTGTGCTGACTGACCGAGTGGCAGAGACCAACAAAATTAACAAAGAGGTATCTGTTTCGATTAAGACGTATGGTGATAAAAACACACCTCACATGCTGATTTGGTCAGTGCTTAAAAATGATGACAGTGAGTGTCAAAAGGTTGCTAATGGTGTTAGTTGCTGACAGGTATTTTTCATTTTAAATACAGAGGGAGCCAAAAAATGTATACGCATTTTAAGAAATAAAAACAATGTATTAAAATTGTAATACTCAATGTATATTGATAACAGAAGATGAATACAAGTCATGTTTGACTTCCTCAATTACAAGAGGTGCTCAAAGTGGTTACCATCAGTGCCCAGACACTTCTGATTATGGTAAACTACTGTTTGCGTAACCTTGACCAACGTGTCCACTTGTATAGTTGTATACCCCATTCCAATTTACCATGCGTCTCATACTTATCACAAATGTGTGCAATTGTTAGGCGTGTTGGAGGTTCTGTTGCATACACATGTCTCCATTGTTGTTGTACTTCCATAACGTTCTCCAATTTCAAATACCACTTCAAAATAGTCTTGTACTCCTCCAGTGACAGTCGTGCTTTGCCATTTTCTCTGACTGTCTTGCCTGTTGCATGGTGACACTGGCATTCATTTGATGAACGAATGCCATACTACACATTGCTACCATAATGTAATTCAACTTTGAAAAGTAATACATAGATAACATCTCTTAAAATGTGTACACATTTTTTTGACACTCTGTATTATTGTCATGTGTTTGTTTGTTTCTTTGATTAGATACTGTTCAGAGACACTGTTAGGTACATTGGCAAATGTGCAGAGACACTTGAGACTGCTGTCCTTAGAAAGTCCTGCTCTGGTCAGTGGCTGGTGTTTAGAAACTTGAATTTCAGGAAAATTCCCATCATTTTCAAAACAGAGTGGCTCACTGTACCTTAACTGTGCAAACAATATGATTTATGTGGAATATCTCCTTTTATTCTCGGAGTCTTTAATCTTAGTACATGCCTGAAGAAGTTGCCTGTATAACCAGCCCCCAATGAAAATTCAGGATGTTGAGGTTCTGATGAGCTTCCCTAGTAGACAGCTTTTCTTTTTTTAAGATTGATTTTTATTGTTTTTTGACAGAGACAGAGATACAGAGACAGAGAGAAAGGGGAGGGCCCAGAAGAGTCTCCATAGTTGTACATCATTGGTTTTTCCACATAGTTTCATTCCACAGGTGGGCGCAGGGCTGCACAGGGCAGGAGCTGGGCCGAGGTCTCGCCCCGGTGAGAACTGAACTGGGGGCACTCCCCAGTTCAGCATATGGGTCTGCATGGGCTGGGGCCGGGATTCAATCATTGGTCCCTGGGGCTGCAAAGTGAGCGCTTTACCCACTGAGCCATCCCGGCTTCCCCTAGACAGCTTTTTATAGGTGGTGTTACACCTCATTACTGGAGAATTAAGCACATCTTGAGTGACCCCACACAGACAGGACTCTTGAAAGCTTGTGCCTGATTTCCTGCAGACTTTTCCCCGTGTTTCATTTGCCTTTACTAACTTTGCTTTGTATTTGTTTGCTGTAATAACTGGGACTGAAGGCTGAGCCCTGTGAGTTCTCTTAGTGAATCATTGAACCTTGGCTTGGGACTGTAGCAGACTTTGTGATCCCTCATAGATCTACCCTGGCCCCTAGATAAGGCTGTAGATAATTGTTAGTAAAATCCTGTTCCAATGAATCCTGGAGGAGTGAGTTGGAAATTCTTCCATCCTGAAATGTGGGGAACCAGAAGACCAGCCCGGTCACTGTTAATTTGAATTTGAGAGATTTGACCTGGGTGGACAGTGAATGGAGGGAGTGCCATCTAGGACTGCACATAATATAGCAGCTTTATGCCTATAGGCTTCCCACCTCTGAGAGGCACCTGCTGCTGTCATGAGTTCTGCCAGGCTGCAGTAATAAGATACTGGTGCAGTTGAGCCCTTATCTCTGCTTTACTGGTGATCCTTAAAGTGGATCATCTCATAGACATCTTATCAAGAATTCTTAGAGCTTCCCATAGCCACACCTCATTGGCTTCTTGCCAAGGATGTATGTGCCGTATTTACGCTGACCAGATGTACCATTTTAAATGGGACAGAAAACAACGGTACTTTTTTCTTCAAAAATTTCAAAAAAATTGGAGGAACTTTTTCTGCTGTTAAGAGTTCAATAACAACACGCTGTTTGAGTCACATGTCTGAACATTCTTCCATTTCGATGTGCACTGGGTGAAAAATGTAAGCATCTGGCTGTGTAAGTTCAAGGATGATGGAGGGGAGGTACTGTGTGACTACACAGAACCGGGTATGTCCAGATATGTCTAATGTAACAAAAAAAATATTACACTGGAGGCAAGATTTATCAGCCCGCCCTCATATGTTACCTACAGTCATGTATGCATCCACTACTACATTGAAAAAAGGAAAAAATGTCACAAAAAATATTATACCAGAGGCAAGATTTATCAGCTCACCCTAATATATATTGATTATAAAGCATAATAGTAAAATGAAAACCCAACTTAAACACTAGAGCATCATCAGTATTGTACCTGCCCATATACTTTACACGTCTAAATGGAAATGTTGTCTTATAGGAGGTTGAGATGCACATTCCTAGCTCCTGGGAGGACCTCATATATCGTAGTGAACAGTTGGATCCTGATGGAGTAATAAGGGCTTTCTTAATTCTGCTGGTCAGTTGCCAAGACGCTTGTGCAACTGATGGTCCTTTTGAAACAGTCTCAGGGTATGTGGCTTTGGGTCCACTGTGGTGGAGCCAGGAATGTCCATCTTACCTTGGTCCTGCTCTTGCCTCCCAGTCAGATACCTAGCGTGGTTTCCCTCCTCCCTCTCTGCCCCCATCTTGCTAAGTGCTTATGAGACAGTGGGACATGCCCGAGGGAAGCCAGTGCGGCTGTCCCTCAGCTCGCCGGTCGCCTCATTGCCGGGCAGGCATTCAGCTGCGTCCCTGCTTCTGGCCCCAGGCCTGGTGGTGCCTGCACCTCACATCCTCGCTCCCCCTCTTCGGATTGTTCTCTCTCTTCAAGACCTGGCTCAGGCCCCACCGAGCCAGTGAGGACAGGTTCCCATACACATGGGTCCCCTCTTTGGAGGGGGTTCTCCTGTCAGGGACCTTGTTTTGGTGACACTAGGTAATTATCAGTAAGTGGGTATTCGGTTGTATAATGTAAATACCGTCTTTGAATCTGTCTTAATTTAAATGTCTCTAAAGTAGTAATTATTGGGTTTAGAAATCTAAAGTAGTAATTGTTGGGTATGGAAAACATTTACTCCTTCTCGGGGTATATCATATCTAGTTGACAGTGTCCCTCAGTATCTTCAGAGTTGTCCTCAATGTCCCAGGTTTGGATTATCTTTGCCCAGCTTCAGGGGTGGTTACCATGGCTTCTCCCTCTCCCACACTGGGGTGAGTTAATAGGGTTACACCCTGTGGGTGACGGCCATTCCCTGCACCCCGTGTGTGTACCTGCCTGTGTCACCACTTTGTGGCCTTGTGGGAGTCTAGGCACTTGGCAGGAAGGATTTCCCAAAATGCTTTCTGAGCCTGGGTCCCAGAAACCGAGCACTTCTCTTTTGTGTGGTTTCCCCATCTTGCCCCCTCAGATTCAGACAGCTCTGCGCCACAAGTCAGAGATCGAGCACCATCGGAACAAGATCCGGCTCCGCGCCAAGCGCCGTGGCCACTATGAGTTCCCTGTGGTGGATGACTTGTCGTCGGGGGACACGCGGGAGCGACACCGGGTGTACCGCAGGGCGCAGATGCAGATCGACAAGATCCTGGACCCCACGGCCAGCGTGCCCTCTGTGTTCATAGAGCCCAGGAAGAGGTAGGGGTCCCAGGGCAGAGCCAAGCAGCCTGGGCTCTCAGGGCTGGGATAGGAGGGCCTGGCTGTTTTTAAGGGCAGTCTCTGAAAAGGAGTCAAAGAGGTTTATACACAGAAAGGCTGGGCGGCCTTGATCCTGCCTCGGTGGTCACCTGTGTGTACAAGGGCTGCTTTCATTCTCCTGCCTGTACTTCCACTTGCCTCAGAACTTTCCTCTGCGTTTTCCTGTTTCTTCCAGCTCAGCATTCTGAAATGGTGGTCACCCTTTCCTTCCCAGGCGCCCCTTAGCTTAGCTTCCTGGGCCCTCCATTTCCTCTCAGCCACCTCATCCCCAATGTCTTCACCTCCTGTGCTTGGTCACCCAGGTGGATCTCTCATTTCTCGTCGCACAGCCACACTCAGTCTTGTTCTCCCGCTCGCCCCAGACCCTGGCCCCTAACTCAGAGGCGTTTGCTTAAACACTGACCTGTGCTCCTGTGGCAGGTGTGGCATGCCTCTTCATTGCAGCTGCTCTCCACTGCACAGTAGCATGGTGCTCCATTAACTCACTGCCCCGAACCTTCACCTGCATTTCCACGATGTTGCTGTGGTCAGGCCTACCCCACCCACCCCCTTCCTACAACCCCCCGGGTCTGCAGATCCTACTTGTTCTTTAAGACCCGGCTCAGGCCCCATGTAGCCAGCGATGAATCGGTAGCTCATATTGACCTCGCCCTTTTCTGAATATCTGTATAACTAAGTAACATCATGACTATAGTTTGCCTCATATTGTTCTCTGCTGTTTCTTATGTCTTATTATAGTTGACCCAGGTAGACAGTGAACTTCCTAGTTTCTTCAGGAAACAGGAAACAGCAGAGACTGTGACTTACACACTGTTTTTCTTCTATGGGGTGTTTACTACAGTGGTCAGCATGTCATAGGGGCTCAAAAAATACTTAGTGTTTAGTTGATACTCCGGTGATAGGAAGGTTTATTTCCTATGAAGATAACCTCTTTTTTCCTGGCAGCTCGCGGATAAAACGTTCTCCTAAGCCACGGCGGAAACACCAGGTCAACGGCTGCCCCGGAGATGCTGAGAAGGACAGACTCATCACCACAGACAGCGACGGCACTTACAAGAGGCCCCCCGGCGTCCACAACGCAGCCTATATTGGTTGTCCAGTGCGTAATGCTGACCCTTCTGGAATCGGTGTTGGGGTGGCTCTTAGAGGAGAGTAAGCAGTGGTGGCCTGTGGTGTCAAAGTCCAATGGCTGGCGATCCAAGGCCAGCCATGTTGTGAGGTGTGTGGGATGGAGGCGGGATGGGCCTTTGCGGAAAGACTTGTCGTATGAACCGGGAGGCTGCTGGGTAAGCCCTCTGGAAGCATACTTCTTGTTTTCCTTTTCTATATGCAAGCCCTCTCCTCTCAGGCTTGAAAGGACCTTTCTTGAGGTTAATTGGAACACAAAGAACATCCAGGTTTTTTTTTTCCCACCGGATAGAGAGTTGTTTGGGTTTCTTGGTGATAGGAGGGATATTTAGGCTTTTGTCCCTCCCTTCTGTTCATAGATTGCTAAAAGATACTATATTTGCTAATTATATATATATATAGATAGATAGATATATTTTATTTTAATGGGAGAAAGCCTACTGAAAGTTAAGAAATCTGGAATTAAATTCTTTCGGACAGAAAGGGCACAGACAAAGTTGCGTGAAGTGTAAAAGACAGACATTGATAGCGTTAAGACATACACATACAGACCCTATTGAGCAGGGAAGAAAGAGCCAGTCTCTCTGAGGGGCTGTGAGAAATACAGACGCAGAGACTTCCCAAGACAGTGAGCACCAAATGTGCCAACTCCAGCAGATGCCTACAGCCTTCCACCAGGGGGAGCCCTATTTTGTTGCATAAGACCCCTTCCTTCTGGAGGCAATCGTACACAGCCATCCTTCTTTAGAGATAAAATAGCAAAAACGCAACCTTGGAGAAGGGGTTTGTGAAGTACATGATCACTTTAAAACTTAAAAAAAAATTTATTTTATTGTTTGAGACAAGGCGAGAGAGAGGAGTGGGGGAGGGCCCAGAGCAGTTTCCGTAGCTGTACATCGTTGGTGGTGACAAGTTTTATTCCACACAGGTGGATGTGGAGCCATGCAGGGCGGGAATCGAACTGGGGGCCTCCCTCATGGGAATCAAGAACCTTCTCTGCCACGCATGCTGTCCCAGTGGTTACCAGTTACACCGCAGTTCAGCATATGGGGTTTGCATGGGCTGGGGTGGGGAATCGAACCCCACACCCCATAATTATGAGGCAAACACTCAACCTCTGAGTTATCCCAGCAACATGATCACTTTAGATAGAGCTCATGTAGCCGACCATTTCTTATCTGAGTTTTATATTTTGTCTCCTAAATTATACTACTAACACTGACAGATGCTAGACATAATTATACAGAAGTCTCAAACACCATACTGACATTGGGGCTCAATGTTATTGAATCAAGATCACCTGAAAGAACCAGGCTCTTCCTTGGGACCTTTGCTGTATTTCCCGTGTCCTCAAGACTGACCACGCCCCTCATACCTGCTGGTGAGGACTGGACTGGCTCCCTGAGTTGGCAGGTCAACAAATTAGGTTCCTCCGTTGGTTGAATGCAGTCGTTCCTGAGTGCTGTGAGTGCATTCCTAAGGCTGGGGAACCATCGCTGGCCCTTCTTACAGCAGGTGGTGCTCTTGTGCTGCCATTGTATTTTTGGGCTGTTGGTTTTCTGGGTCTTTGTTGTGTTTGGTTTGACCTTGGGGAGCCTTGACTCCCCAGGAGAGTCACACGGGGACTTCCAGACCCTGTTGTGTGACACCAACAAAAGTTAGGCTCCATTTCGTTAACCCATGGGGCTCATTCCCTCAGAGGAGTCTGGAGGTGAACCTCTTCAGGCCCCTTCCCTTTTGCTGTAGTAGACCGAAGTTCCATCGCCCAGTGCCATTGAGTTTTGTGGAGGGAATAACCTGTCCTCCATCTTGCTCACGCCATCTGGCCTTCATCCGTGACTCTAAGTCAGCCTTTCTCCTGCTGGCCTGGACCGTCCTTTGGCCCTCCACCACCACCCCCCGCCTCCTTGGCAGAAGGTGCAGAGGTTCTGCCTTCAGCTGGTAGAAAGAAGCCCTTCCCCAGAGAGCACACCATCCAATCGCTCTATTTTTCAGAGTTTCTAAAGTGAAACTCTTCCTCAAGTGGACTTACTTTTTGCTTTCCCTAAAAGGTCTGAAACACATACTTTGAAAGATAAAGCCTTTCTCTGAACTCACCTTTTCTTAGGTAGTATTTCATCTTCAAGATTATGCTAGATAAGCATGTGTTTGAGTGATCTTGTATTTTATTTTTCCCCTCAAAATACCATTTCCTGCAGGTTCTTTTCTCCTAAAGTATAAAAAAAAAATTTTTTTTTTGGATTCTTTGTAACAAGGGTTACTGTTATAATTCAGGCCTAAACTGACTATGGCTCTCAGGCCAAATCCAGCCAGCTGCTTGTTTCTGTAAATAAAGTTTAATTGAGTCACAGTCATGCCCATTTGTTGACATGTTATCTGTGGCTGCTCTTGCTACAGTGGGGAGAGCTGAGTATACGCAGCAGAGACTGTGTGACTCACAAAGCCTGAAATATTTATTGCCTGACTTTTTACAGAAAAAGATTGCCAACCCCTGATGTAATTTTTAAAAAATCTTTAAATAATTTTGAGATGTAATTCACATACCACATAACTCACCCATTTAAATACACAATTTAATAGTTTTAATATCTTCAAGAGTTGTGCAACCACCCCACTACAACCAATTTCAAAACATTGTTTTTAAAGATTTTTATTAAAATAGAGATAACATACAATATTATATTAGTTTCAGTTGTACATCATAGTTATTCACCTAAAGAAGTGATCACTATAAGTCCAGCAACCATCTGGCACCATACCACACTATCACAATATTATTGACTAGATTCCCTGTGCTGTATATTACATCCCCATGACTGACTGGTTTTATGCCTAGAAATTTGAACCTCTTATTCCCCTTCACCTTTTGCCCCCCATTTCAATTTTTTAATTACAGTTGGCATTCAATATTATTTATATTAATAAATAATAATATTATTATGTATAGCATAGTGTTTAGACATTTATATAATTTAACAAGTGATCCCACTGACTAGTCTATTACCTGCCTGTCACCATAC
>PVKE010024577.1:0-23695 GCA_004027555.1 Craseonycteris thonglongyai | reverse complement strand
TTGCAAATTTTGCATCAGTTAATTTACAAAATGCTTGAGGCCAGAGTATCCTGGGAAATTTGCTAATGGATATAATCATAAATGCTTCACCCTATGTGTACATCTTAAAAAGCAAACATGAGTGGATGTGATAAGAACTTGACCAAAACCTACAGAAATGTTCTACATAATTCCCTTTTTCTCTTCCATTCATTTGTCTTTGCATTCATGGAAATCCATCACCTTAGGAGAGAATTTTTTTGCCCAAATTATCACAGCTATCAAGAGCAATGATAGATTTTGCACATTGCAACCAGAGTAATCCTGAGGAAACACCAATGCAATCACCTTCACCTTCTCCCTCTAACATATTACCATGTTCCTTGGCTACATTCTTTTTTTTTTCTTTCTGTTCTTTATAGACATTAGTCATGCTCTCCTGGCCTCAGGGCCTTGGCATAACACTTTTGTTCTCTTTGTAGGCTCTTACATCGCAACATCATTAGTGAACTCCTATATACTCATATTTCTTGGAATCTCAGCTCACTATTGCTTCAAAGGAATCTGACCTCCCACATAGGTCGATTCTACCCATTACAGACTTGGTACCAGGTCCTCTCCTTTTAACCATTTACATTTGGTCCATTTTTTCCCATTGCTATTCCTAGAATGTACTAGGCAAGTTCCTGCCCTAGAGTCTTTAAACTGTCTATTCTCACTGCCTAGAATACTTTTCCCCCATTATTAACATCCTCACATCTTTCAAATCTGCTTAAATGTTACCTTCTCAATGAAGTCTACCTTGGTCTGACCACCAAATTTCAAACTGAAGCTGAATCTCTCCCCTCCCCTCCACACATATGCTCCCAATTCCCCTACTCTGGTCTTTTCCCCCTTGGAACACATAATCTTTATTATTCTTTTTCATAATTGTGAAACATCTGGAATATGACCTTGATGGTACAAGATTTTTTGTTTGTTTGTTTGCTTGTTTTCCGTTTTGTTTATGGTTTCGGCTTTGGTTTGGGTCTGTCTTAGTCACTAATGTATTCCAAAAGCCTACAATTACTCTGGAATAAGTTCACTGCTTAAGGTCCATCTGTGGAAAACACTGGAAAGGAAAAAGGAGGGTGCTCAGACTTCAAGGACCTGAACAACAGTTGCTAATTAGAATATGAGAGCAAAACGATCTTGGGAAGAAAATAGCTTTGAGTAAAATTAATATAAAGAATTACAAGGTATTAGCAATTAATCGCAAGAGGAAGAAGCTACATCTTGCAGCTACATCTACCAGTTGTGAGTCCCTAATCACTGTCAAGTACCTCAGAAACGTTGTCACAGTTAATTCTCAGGAAACAAGCAGACCTTGAGGTTCTTAGTCTGGTTTTACAGATGAACAATGGGAGCTTAGACTGCAAATGACAGCAGGCCACGTGCCTTGCTTGTCTCCACTGTGTTCACTGCCACAAGCCCAGCATCCAGTACAATGCTGGCAGGCAATAGGTGCAGAATACAGGAGGGCTGTCCGGTAAAAATCTAGCCCTAAATGTCTCTATTTTTTGTATTACATGGCCGGATACTTTCCGGACAGCCCTCCTATATTAACTAAATTTAAAAAACAACATGACTAATAAACTTGCCCAAGACCACACCTCTAATAAATAGCAAAAGACAGAATCTGACCCCAGATTGTTTTATTTAAAAACCAATGCTCTTTCTACCACTCCTTATTTCTTCTGAATAAAATTATAAGACATTTTTGGTCCTACAAAAATTGTAGCAGTGTGCCAACTATATGCAGTAATTCTTCAGGACATCTGAGTGTGACAGAGGAAAATATATGAATTGATATTTCTGACAAGTGTCACCCACATAATGCAGTACCAGTCATGCTTCGTTTGACCTGCTTAATGTTGAGAATTGAAAGGTGTGTTCAATTCTAGAGGGCATTCCATCAAAATGAATAAAGAAAAAGTTTTAGGACTAAATCGTTAAGTAGTCTTTGATTAGAAAGTCATTTTCATAGAAGTATCTCACAACCCAGACAGAAGCTCATGAGGAAAATCCTATGTCCACCCAGATGCTCTCTTGAGCCACATGCCCTTCAGAACACCTGCCTTTGAAATGCTAACTCACCCCTGAACAACTGTTCAACTGCTCTTTAGCCTTAAATATATGGAGGCTTCATTTCGAGTGGTCAGGCAGTCCTGAGAGAAACAGGAGCTCCAGCAACTAGGCTAACGTGACTCCTAGGAAGGAGGAAATCTGAAGGGGGGACCAGGAGCCTCTCCCCAGCCTCAGGCCATTAGGGGTCACCTGAGGTCCTTACACCTAGCAGTGCTAGAACATACAACACCAGGAAGGAAAGGACTTACATGAATAATTCATCATCCTGAATTCATATACCCCAGGAGTATCTATGTAATTGTAGTTAAAGTACTTTAAATGTGTCCTCACAGTTCAGTCTGTGCGATACCAGGTAATAGAATCCATTCTAATTCACTTTCCACGAACAGGATCAGCCCAAATGTTTGCTATGGGTGCTTTGTCACAATTTCTGCTATTGTTAAATCACAGAAAGGGGCCCAAACTGCTGGGATTGGAAAATTTTATTCACTTCCATTCTACACATTTCTACTCAGACCCTAGACAAAGAGCAAAAACTTGTAGATCCAAAGCAAACCCATTGTAAAGATGTTCTTCTTTTGGCATCAGTATTATCATTGCTTAACAATTTTCAACCCAAGCCAACGTGTAAAAATTCAGGATGTTTCACATACAAATCTAGACTTCAAACTTCTTAAGGAAATCAGAAAGTCCTGGGCAGGCACAAAGTTTTCCTTTTCACTTAATTTTGTTGTTATTTATTTTAATATTTTAACTTATTGGGGTGATGTGATATTGGTTAAAACAATTATATAGGTTTCAAGTGTACAGTTCTATTACACATCATTTACATGTTGCAATACACAGGTTACTCCCACGTACAAGATGATCCTCAATTTTTGGTCTAACAATTTTAGACAAAAGTATGATCTTATGTATGGAAAAATATGTTATCTTTTTATTACTTCCCCGAACTATTCTGAGAGCTGTGACTCTGCTCTTCTTGTTATCTCCAGGGCCTGAGACATAGTGGGCACTAAATAAGAGTGGCCAAAAAACAGCACAAAAGACGGATCTGGAGGAGTAGGTAAGACATGGAATGGCAAAGTTGTCAAAAAGAGCGAAGGGAGAATACTAGCAAAGACGGAAAAACAGAAATCACTTTTCGAGCAAAACAAAATGTGGGTGATTGTGAGTAATTAGTGAAAGCTTGTTTAGGATACAAAGAGGAGCTGAGTAGCCTGGTACATACACCAAAAAGAAGTGAGCCTATTTATTCCCTGACCAACAGTGGTATCAGATCCACTTTTCAATCTACTCTAGAGAAAACAGATCCCAGAATACAAGCAATTGTTTTATTGCAATTATTGCAATATACTTTCTGTATGCATGTTTCACTCCAAATGAAAATACAAGAAGAATTACACATTTTGCAACTGCTAAATGATTTTATTATAGTATCTATTTGCTGATGTCATCTTGACTACTTCAGAAACAGTAGTTCTGCATGGCGGTTTGTGCCACTTCAAATGATTCACACTGTGGGGCTCTCATTCTTTCCCTTGAGATTCTACTCCATAGTGCAACAGACTTCACCATGAGTCATTTTCCCTCACACTCAGCCAAAATTTTTTGTTTAATCTAATTAGTCCTACTTCTTCATACAACTCCAAACAACCCCCATCCTTACAAGAATATAGTTATACCCTTCATACATTTTCAGAAACTTCTGCCTTCTGTTAGCTGCCAGGACAAACTGGCAACAGTAGGTTCCTTAAATTTTTCCCTGTGAGTCAGAGATTCCAAGTTCAGCCAATGGCAAACCACCGCCTCTCCACACCCCATAAGGAGTTTTCAATTTGCTGACATCTTGAATCACAAGTGTTATTTCCGAGCACTGCAACTAGATCAATGGTGCATTCTTGTTAGCTTTATTTTGCTTTTGATCTATAAGCATTGAGGTGGTACAGAGTACATCTGTACCAGACTACCTATGATGTGATCAAATTCACCGTGACATTTCTGCTTTTGCCTGCCTTTATGAAACCAATATCAGGCTTCGATACCCATGATTACAAACATGTTTCTTTTCAGACCCTGTTACAGCATTCCCAGCAAATGTAATACTTTTCAGCATGTTTTGTCTCTCTATATTTAAGATGTTCATAGCTCCAAATGTCAGACTCAGTGCAGCAAAAACTATCCCACTGCTGATAAATTATTCATTTCATATGAGTTTATTTCAAGTGGCACCAACAGTCCAGTACCTGAAGCACCCACAAAAGACATAAAGCACAGTAACACACAAAGCGTTCTCTGCATAAATTGTAAAGGTTAAGAGCTATTAAACATCTGTTTTTCAAGAAATGTGCTCCTTGAACTTATGTATGCTAATTAATCTACTCCTAATAAACATTACTAACAAAGCAAAGTGCTAAAAGAGGCTAATCAAATGTGTCTCCTCCCCTTAACTAGCATCACCAGGTTAAAACAAAGTCCTCCTGCTGATAAATTTCCTCTACTTCCTAGTGTTTGGTTAAAACCTGTGAATCAGGTCAAAAGCAAGGGGTCATCAAGCTATGAACCTTGGACTGAATCTGACTCACTGCATGTGTTTGTCAATAAAGTTTTATTGGAACATAGTCATTCCTATTAAAGCCAAAAATGTTTACTGGATGGTCCTTTACAAAAAAAAATACCAGTATGCTGACGTCTGGTCAATAGCCTGCAAATGTGTAAAGGTTTCAGAATGCAGCCCTCAGAAGTGCTTTAACTGACATATATCACTGTACCCATCATGCAAAAAAGGAGTGCCTTTCAGTGCTTGTTATCTAGAACTTCATTTGCATTACAGATGCAGAGGAGAAGTTAGAATAGAAAAACTTCAGGTCCAAGGCTACTTCTCAAACTGGTAGGTGCTGATGACAATAATCACCATGGGTTTCGGTTATTTATTGCTGTGTTTGAAACCACCTCAAAACTTGCTTAAGGCAAACATTTCTTTGCACAGGATTCTGCCCTATAGGCTTCAGCTGGGCAGCTCTTTCATCTCACTTGAGGTCACTCACATGTCTTTCAGTCGGGAGGAGGCTAGAAAGCTAAGATGGCTTTGGGGCAGCTCCATTACCCATGGCTGTCTGGTAATTTCATTCTCCACAAAATCCCTACAGCAGGTTGGTTGGCATCTTTCTGTGATGACTTGCCACAGAGTGGAAGTGGAGGCTCCCAGATTTCTCAGAGTTGGGCTCCCGGCTGGAATAATATCACTTTGGAAGCATTCTATTGGTTAGAGCAAATCACAGGACCAACCCACTTTCTAGGGGAGGGGAATCCAACTCCACCTCGAAAGAAGCTCTAAAAATTATGGTCCTAAAATCTGAGAGCAGATGTTACTATTGACAGTTTAAAATCAAATTCACGCATCAGACCAACAAACAAGTCTAACAAAAAAAAATGAAAATTATTTTATAATAAAACATGGGTTGTAGAGAGAATATACAATTTTCCAAATCAATACTATTTTCTTCTTTTTTTTTTAATTGAAATGGAAAAGAAGTCTTTCTAAAAATCGTTCAGTGCTCCCCTATTTCTTACACAGTCCAAAACTGTGAGTGTGCTCTTATCTTTTCTCCATGACTCTGAGTTCTCCCTCTGACTACCAGTGAGCTTCCTGGACACCCTCAGTGCCCACAGACCTTGGGGCCTGGGGTGCTGGTGGCCTCCTGTGGGCTCTCTGTACACATCTGCCTGCTGGGCATTTTGAGTTCATGGGCCTGCTTGTTCTAGCTGTTCTGCCTCTTCCCTGGACAGGAAACAAGAGAGCTAAGTTTCAGGTCAAGCTTGTCCAACCCGCGGCCAGCAGGCCATAGGTGGCCCAGGACAGACAGCTTTGAATGTGGTCCAACACAACTCCATGAACTTTCTTAAAACATTGTGAGATTATTCTTTGGCTATTTTCTTCTTTTTAGCTCACCAGTTATCATTAGTGTTAGTGTATTTTATGTGTGGCCCAAGACATTTTTTCTTCCAATGTGGTCCAGGGAAGCCAAAAGGTTGGACATGCCTGATCTAGGTCCTTCTCCATCACCAATCCACCCTTTTGCTCCAGGCAGCTCATCTGCTTTGACCCTTGGTTTCTTTCATCTGAGAAGTGATGATAATAGAATGTGTGCTCCCTAATCCCAGGATATTCAGAAACAAATGAAAGATACAACATGTTTACATAATTATATAAGGGGAAAGTATTATCACAATCATTACTATGAGGTAAAACTATATTGTATCACTAAAAATAAAGTAAAATAAAATAAAAATCATATATTGGATTTAATTATACTATAAAATACATATTTAATATAATAATAACAATGTCTAACTATGTGTGACACACTTATGTGTGGCACAGCTCTAAGAACTGAACTTTGATTAATATTTAATCTTCACTGCACCCTTACAACTAACTACCAAGCAAAACTGAGCAGCAAAACTGAGACAGGACAAAAATCAGAGAATTTGTCTCTGGTTCTATATACAGGGTGAACCACAAGCAGGTAGACAGTAAATGATAAGATTTGTATATTAAACAAAACTGTATTAATAGAAGGGCCGAATCTTCCTCTCCTAACCTCTGCCCTCACATTCTATCCTAGGGTATTCACCCCATTAGGGGTTCTCAATCAGAGGTAATTTTTGCCCCCAGGGGGCATTTAGCAATATTTAAAGACATTTTTGTTGTCACAGTTGGGGGCTAGGAATGTTGCTACACATCCTACTGGATTCAGGGCAGCCCCTCACCTCAAAGAATGATCCAGCCCAAAGTGTCAACAGTCAAAAGCTTGAGTAACCCTCGACTACTCCGATGGCATAAACACAGCACGAGAAGATTCCACATAAGTTGTATTACAAACGTATGATATGGATACTTTTTGTTTGTTCTGTATGTTGCTGCTGTCAGGTGTATATAGCTAAATTCCTTGATCTGAAAATCATGTCAATGGGTAAAAATGCCAGACTGCTAATTTCTACACATATCAAGTGTTATTGTACATATAATGGGAGAAAAACAAACCTTAACTGAATACTTGCCACATATCAGGGAATCATTGTACTCCACATACAGGGTCACATTTAAACCTCACAGGGACCAGTCAGAACTATGAGCACCCCCCACCCCCAAGGGCCAGAAAAAATGAGAAACTTGCTCCAAGCAAGAAGGGTCAGAATTGAAGCCAAATGTGGTTGAAAACAGCACATCTAAATTATGGTTCAATAATCCTTATTTTACTTATTACCCTACCTCCCCACTGGGCTTAAAAGTAAATCCAAGCAGGTTAAATCACATAAGCAATAATGTTTACCAGGAAAGATTTTAATGCTTTCATAGAGCATACACAGACTAGGAATCACTAAGGAATCCTATTGCTATAATCTTGACTAAATGGAAGAACTTGGAGAAAAGACCTCTTTAGAGTTCCCTTCTTTCCTGCAAATCTCTGTTGGCCAACACAGTCCGATTATAGGCCTGTTTTTTACACATGCCCTCCTTAGATCTCTCCAGCTATGGATATTCATAACAGAAATTACAGACTTAATTACATGTTTCCATCGTAAAACTGTCATCTGTTAGGAGAAAAACAAAACTGTCCAGAACTAAAAAGCTGAAAGCAGACACTTTTACTTTATTTCACCAAAAGCTTTATTGTTCTAAGTCTAGATTGGCTGGTACCAAGGAAATTTCAATTAAGCTCTTGAGATAATGAATTTATACCTTGATCAGGAGATTGTACCAATCCTTCAATGCACTATTTGTGAAATAAATATTTATCTTGTTCTATTTGAGGACAGTAGTGCCCAACTCAATTTTGCAGGTACACATCTGAAGAATATCTGTTTCCCTACATACTTGCTGAGCAATCCACACTCCTTACAAGGCCTACAGGGTCACAGGACCTAGCCCATCCCAGCCTCTCCTAACTACACATATCTCTTGTGTGCAATGTCAAAGCTTGCTGGGCCCTATTCTGTCCTTTGAACACAAGCAAGCTCCTTTTTGCCTTGAAGCCTTTGCAAAGCACTGCTCTGTCCACCTGGGAGCTCTAAACTCCCACTTTTTGTAGGACAGGTCCCCTCCAATCATTTAGCATAAGTGTTATCTAACTCAGCAATACCTTCCTTGATATAAAAAGGAGCACCCTGTCCCCGACCCCAACCTCCTCCCTTCCTATTATGGCTGTTTTATTATCTTCATGGCATTTATTACTATCCATAGCCATACGGTTCATTTGCCTTTTGTCCATAACCTTATCTTACTATATGCATCTCTCCTCCCTGACCTCCCACCCAGCAGCCTTACAGCAACTGGATTGCAACTCTGTGATAATAGAAGCAGGATCTGGCTTGCGTGGGGCATAGACTAGCTATTTTCTGATGAAACATTACCCCTAAATTACCTTGTTTTTCTGTGTATAAGACACCACCCATGTACCAGACAACCCCTACTTTTCTAACCCAACATTAAGTAATCAATACATGGGTTAACACTCATGTATGAGCTGACCCCCAATTCTTGGTCTAACAATTGTAGACAAAAGTATTATCTTATACATGGGAAAATATGGTAAATGTTAGGATTTACTTTTTAAAGGAAACATAGCTAGGAACTCCCCAGTTCAGCACATGGGTCCGCATGGGTCGGGGCTGTGATTCGATCCTCAGTCCCCAGCGCTGCAAAGTGAGTGCTTAACCCACTGAGTCATCCTGGCTTCCCCAGCACTTAGTATATTTTAATGTCACATTTAATAACTGCAGTATACAATGACTGCCACAATACTTTATTGTGATTTTGCAAAACCCATCACAAACTACAGAGTGAATTTAAAACTTTTGTCAGAGACCAAAATTTGAAATACCTTATGTAATAATGTATTGAACCTCACTCAGAATTTTAAACTGATTCTAGGTTCTACATTTTTCTTTACAGCTATTAATATAAATTTAAGTTTAAATAAGACTACCTGACCTCAACAACCAAAAAGTAAAATTTTTAAAATGATCAGCAATATATTTTATAAAAGAAATATAATGCCATTAAAAAAAAATGTTTTTGTAAGCTACTGAATAAGTGTTGGATTCCTTTTTGGCTTAGCTTATTAACTTTTTCATTCTAAATCAAGTTTGTCCAACCCACAGTCCATGGGCAGCATGAGGCCCAGGACAGCTTAGAATGAGGCCAAACACAAATTCATAAACTTTCTTAAAACATCATGAGATTTTTTGCAACTGTTTGTTTTGTTTTGTTTTTGGTATCTCATCAGCTATCATTAATTTTAGTATATTTTTGTGTGGCCCAAGACAATTATTCCAATGGCCATGTGACCCACTGGAAGCCTAAAGATAGAACACCTTTTCTAAATTACAGTAATCTGTTGGTGGCTCAAGTTTTAAGAGAATTCATCTTCAAAAAAGTCAACTAGAATGATTTCTGAGTTCAGGGCAGTCTGGCCTCCCTAACTTTCACCACTCCGGTCCTTCTTCCTCAACTTCTCCACAACTTCCAACTAGCCCCTTAACAAATCTCAAAGCCACTCTGGCTGAAGTTCCAAGGCACTTCTCTATGCTTCAGTGACACTGATGTTTTTAAAATTTGAGTCTCTTCCTGCCACTCCCCCAGCTGCTCTTAGCATAAAAACCAAGTTCTTGAGCTTGTTGTCTGAAGCCTTATGTTAACTAGTCCTTAAGTACTGGCTAGCCTTGTTTGAATTCCCTCTACTCCTCAACTGTCTAAGACCCAGTCACATCCCAGAATTCTTACTGTCCCCAAAATACACTGGGTTATCCCTTTCGTGGGGTATTTGAGCATGCTTTCTTAGACTCTTACAGCTCTTTCAGCTGTGACTTCTATTCATCAATCGAGCTCAAAAATAAATAAACAAATAAACAGGTACTAGTTCAAAAATCATTCCCTCAGAGCTCTGTACATATGACCAAATTTAACAGGAAAATATGCATCTTTTTAAAAAATGCATTGAAAGCTGTGCTCTTAGTGCAGCAGGCAGCATGCTAGTCTCATAAATATGACTTGATGTAAAAACTGGTCAAAATCTATAGTTTAGTTAATACAAGTGTTAATTTCCTGATTTTAATAATGTACTGCTGCTATTTAATTCACTATTACTGGGGAAAACTGGGTGAAGGGTAGATGGAAAATCTTATAAAACTTTTTTTTTTTTTACTCCTTTTAAGTCTAAAATTATTTCCAAAAAAAAAAAAATCATTCCTTCAGAAAAGCTTTTTATTACCCTTCTGAACAGATGAAGCACTCAGCTCCCTATTTTCTGCCTTCAGGACACTTATTACAGATAGAAAGTATGAAAATCAGTGGAAGCCGGGATGGCTCAGTGGATTAAGCGCTCACTTTGCAGCACCAGGGACCAAGGATCGAATCCCAGCCCCAGTTCAGTTCTCTGTCTGTCTCTGTATCTCTCTCTCTCTCTCTCTCTGTCAAAACAATAAAAAACAAAAACAAAAAAAAAAGTATCAAAATTTGAGATTAATGTTACATGTTTAGTCTATCGCACTACATCTTAAACTCTTTAGGGGCAGGGATCACATTTCTTTATCTCATTGTGTCCCCAGTAGTTAACTCAGTGCTTGACACAAAAAATGTGTTCAATGAACATTTATTAAAATGACTATTAAATACATGAATTATCAGTCAATGTCCTTTGAAGGCACAAACGAAATAAAGATATTTACATTTTTTAAAGATGCTGCTCAACTTATTAAATTAATGGGATAATAAACGCCAACAGAGATATAAACACGGATGCCTCTAATTTGGAAATGATGTAGCTAATGAGAAGAAAGCATAATAGAAACTAACATTTAGTTAGGATTTAATCCCATTATTTAAAACACTTTGCAAGCAGTTCTTGATTTAATCCTCATAATAACCATATGAAGTATGTATTATTTTCCATCTTCATTTTACAGAGGAGCAATACATAGAGATTTTTAACTTGCCCGGGATCAGAGTAAGGATTTGAACACTGGTACTCCAGCTCCTGGGTCCATATTCTTAAGCATTACTTCCTGCCTAGAGATAAAGTCAGAAAATATGTCTTGAGAGAGTTCTTAAAAGTAAGCTATGAATTGTGAAGACAGAGTACAAGCTGATAGGGGACTACACTGGAAATTTTCATATCTCATCATCGTGCACAAAGCTTTTCACATAACAGAATTCACACGTGTGCGTGCACACACATATTTGTTTGGTAAATGAATTTAAAAAAGCTAAAGCAAACTGGGAAAAAGAGGAAAGACGAAAATTATAAGTAAGAAAATTAGTTTCTATGCAATCACTTTTCTTTTTGATCCTTCATTTTAAGATGGATGCTGGTTGGAGGTTTTATGAATTAACTGAAGCAAGATGGTATATGCAGGAGAACAGGGGATCTCAAACCAATGAAGGTTATTTGGAATAAGTCAGGTAAATAGTAGCTAACTAAGAAAAATTAAACAAACTAAGTATCTGAAGGGAGAGAAATGAGAAAACCATACAACACATTAATCAATTACAACCAGGCTATGAGAAGCAACAAGAAGTAGGAGCAATCTTAGATATTGTTCCAGCCTTTGAGCTTAGGACCTTATCACAGAGAGCAGAGATAACAAATGTTATACTTTGAATTAAAAAAAAAAAAAAAAAAAGCAAATCCCTCTCCACACTCAAAATGTTTTGAAGTGTACACATTTGTTGATTTTGAGACATATTCTTAACCTTAGAAGGTTGATACAGCTCTTCTGGGAGCAATTAATTCAGAAAGCCTTAGAAAACTCTGATGGGTCTAAAAAGTCAGTAAAATAGCTGGAATATTTTCTCACTGCAGACAGCTGGATGCCGCTAATTTAGCTACTTTAAAATGAGAGGAAGATGGAGGAGGGAGAAGAAAGGTTTTTATTTTGCCACACCTCTGTAAATTCAGAGAAAAGGCACACGAGGCAGGCATTGGTAAGCATGGTAAATGAACTGGCTTTCTCTCTGTTTTTCTCAATGTGCATGTCTATTCCAACTGGCCTAAAGAAACCAACACACTTTCCTTACAGGTTGCACATACCAAAGGGACTCTAACCAAAGAACTGGGTTAAGCAGCAAATTGCTTTTTCTTTCTTAAATAGCTTCATTGAGACATCAGGCCCACATCATATAGTTCATCCATCCATTTAAAGTATACAATTCGATGACATTTAATGTGTTTACACTAAATTAGTGCCATCGCCCTAATGTAATTTTAGGACATTTTCATCATCCCAAGCAATTTACCTTTCAAAGGACAGTTTGTAGAATATTAATTAATTAATTAATTAATGCCCAACCACTTATAATCTAAAATAAAAACAAAAAGGCATTTTTAATGAGGTATATATGTTCTCAGTGTGAAAGGTCCTTGTTGCTGGGAGGTACGCATTTTGATAACCTAAGAAAGATATCCTCTCCATTCCTACCTTCATTTTCGAAGGTATAACCACTTCACTTAGGCCAAGTTTGTCCCATCAGAAGCCCGGGGGCCATAAGTGGCACAGAACAGCTTTGAATGCGGCCCAACATAAATTTGCAAACTTTCTAAAAACAATGGGATTTTTCTGCAAGTTTATTTAAAGTTCATCAGCTATTGTTAATTTTAGTGTATTTTATGTGTGGCTCAAGATTTCTTTTTCTTCCAATGTGACCCAGGGAAGCCAAAAGGTTGGATACCCCTGACTTAGGCTATTTGTCAGAAGCAATCATTTGCCCTGAGTTTCAATTCAGTCATTTTTCTTTTCCTTAAAATATTTAAAAAAAAATTTTTTACAGAATAATTTCTTGCCCTATCAAAGGCCACCCACTCTCTTCCCTATCACGCTTCCCTCCATCTCTAGTTTTTTGGACCTCTGCCCCATACATTCACTTAGAGTTAATATCTACAGCTCAACCCTCTGAGCTGCTTAAGAGAGTGCATTACAAGAAGCAACAGAACAAAAAGTTGAGAACACTTTCTATCATCCATCAGACCAAGCCAAGTTAATTTTAAATTGGTAAGTCTAAGAGAAGAGTTTTGTTGTGGTTTTTTTTAAGTGTAATTAAAGCAGATATGCTTCATATTTTTCCCTCTGAATCTTCAACTTAATTTCTGGAACAATAATTCATAAGACTCTCCTATATAAAGGGCTTTACAGAGAAGTAAGCTGTGGACTTATGCTGCAAAAGAACTTGACTTATCAACCATTCAAAATTTGATAACTTGTAACTCAAATAAATGAGTTTTAGCACAGTACCTAACGTAGGTGCTCAATAAAAATGTTACCTGAATGTCTTTGAATAATGATATAATAGCAGACAGTGTTTACCAAATACCTACCGACCTGCGTTGTACATATTAATTCATTTGATCCTCACAAACTCCTAGGTCCTACTATATCATACCAGTATCATCCTTGTCAACTTCACCATCATTCCCATTGGAAAGAAAGGGAAACTGAGGCAAAGAGCATGATATACATGCTCCAGATTAGAAAATGGCAGCAAGAATTTAGAACCAGACTCCGGCTTCAGAGTTCACCCTATGCTTCCCATAATCAAATACATAAGGGGAAAATGATATCGCAGATATCAGTCTATTATCTAATGCAAAAAAATAAAAATAAAGAAGTTCCCTGGATATAGTGATATAATACCAAAGAGGGAAAATAAACAATTGTTTTCATATTGGAAAGAAACATGGTGAGTACACAGGGAGTATAGGAAGGTTCCTTAACGATCAGGAAGGAAAATGAGGACATGACGGGGCATTCACCACTGGAGATTTTTAAAATGGCAAAAGGCAACAGAAAATGAATAAACTAAAATACTTGAGAAATTAAACTATTAGGAGTTATGTTCCTAATGAAGACACAGTAAACATTCAGCTCCAATTCTAGTGGCCAAAGTGTAAACTCACAGCTAGAATGTAACAGTAAGCAGTAAGTGATTTCATGAAAGTAAAAGCAGTTTGATGAAAAAAAGGTGCTAATAGTAGGTTACTGGCTTGCATCTAGTTAAAATAAATGACTGATAAATAACAAATTAAAGAGCCATATGAAATAAAAGCACCAGAAACAATTATGAAACTCAGCCACAAGACAAATATTCATCCCAGGATTACACTAATATCATATAATCTAGATTCATCTTCAGTTGGCACTCATTTTTATCACTGAATTAACCTCAATCAGGCTGCCACCTAAAGCAGACCTGACCTCAGTCAGGCTACTATAAACTAGAAAACGGTTGGCCCTGCATGAGGAAGGAATGCTCCAGGTGCTCAAGCAGAAGTCAGACTTAACTACCATATGCACATGGATTCAAGAAACAACAAGCAAAATCATTTTGAGTAGTCAAGACAGTAATGAAAAGAAGTAAGATACATTCACATAGATAGACTTCAGAGTGGGAGACCTGTAAGGCGTTGTGAAGGGTCAATGGCAGAGGCTATAATTTCTGCTAAAGGGATATTACCACAGTTTTTCAACCTGGGTTTGAACAGAGGCTCATAAGAGCTCTCCTACATAATGCAACATCACAACTAACACTCTGCTACCATGTTTGGAGTTAATCTTTCAAAAGGGAGTGAGCTTGAACACCCTAAATTGACATTGTAAACTAGAGTGGCTTCTTTCCATTTTCTACTCTTGGGAGTCCTCTTCTCAAAAAGAGAAAAAATAATAATTATTTCATAATTCTCAAAGGTCTCTGACAAGCTACTATTACTTTTTAAAATATAACTTCTGATCACTTGTGAAAATACAAAACACATTTAGTTAAAAGGAAAAGTATATATGGCTAAATGTGCTAATGAAAGCACAGAGAAACAAACAAATGACACAGGTAATAGAGACATAAGAAACATTATTTTTAAATGATGAAGAAATCAACCTTCATCATGATTTTTTCAAGGTTTTAAGAGAAGGAAATGGCACAATTTAATGGGTTACAATCGAGGTCAGAGTTGTCCAATGTTTTTTGCTTCCCTGGGCCACACTGGAAGAAGAATTGGCTTGGGTCACACATACAATACACAAACACTAACAACAGCTAATGAGCTAAAAATGAGGTCACAAATTCTCCTAATATTTTAAGAATTTGTGTTGGGCCTTATTCAAAGCCAACCTGGGTGTAAGGTTGGACATGCTTGGTCTAGACCAGGGTGGTGAACCTATGGCACGCGTGCCCAAAGTGGCACACGGAGCAATTATTTTGGCACGCAGAGCTGTGAATACCATTTAAAAAATTATTGTTTATGCTCTTATAGACATAAAAATAATCGATACCTCTATCTCACTTGATAGGTTGGAACGTGAGTCGAGCAAGTATACTCTTAGTTCATAAACTTTGGCACTCAATCGCCAAAAGGTTCACCACCCCTGGTCTAGAATGTATTTGTTCAGTTGTTTAAACATTTTTTAGTGACAAAATTTTAATCTCCAACACTATCATGTACTTTCATGTACCATAAATATCCTCCAGTAGATTACTAAGAGATGTTCTTTCTCCTTTTAAAATATACTTTTAAAAACTGGCTATTTTTTCCTCTTTCACCAGGAATACTCAGAATACACATGATATTCAACAATGCCAAATGAATCTGTTAAAGGGACAATGTACTAAATCAAGGCTGAGTAGACTATGGCAAAATGAACAAAATTAAAGTGCAAGAAAGAAAAAAAAAAAAAACCCTGTCCCAATTTTTTAGCTGTGATAGGCAGTGAGAAAGAATGGATTATTTTTCAAGTTACATCTTGAGGCTGAAAGCTGATATCATATGAATGTGTCACATAAATATTTTAATTTGACTAAAAGTTGCTAATAAGTACCTTTGTTACTTCTTTTGTAAGACTCTACTGTATAGGAGGCATAATGAAAGAAAAGGAGAGGGAGACAGAAAAGGGGAGGAGCAGGAAAAGAAGAGAAGTAGGTGATGACCATCTGTAGAACCGATGGTTTTTTTAACGTAATTTGTAAGTATTTATTCGTAAACTTTTGACATCTGTCTGCCACTTTCCACCACAGAGTTTAGCAAAAGAATAGCTGCTAAGTAGAACAGTTTTATTGTTCTGGAAGTATAACTTCATGGATACATGATAATTATATCTAGTAATTTTAAGAAAATCTCTAACTGTGATCTGATATTAAAATGGGTTTCCAGGGTCTTCATATGCTTTTGCCAAAAATTAATAATTGTAAAACAACTTCTTGACTCTAGCCAACACAGAAAAATAAAGCCATATGCCTGATTTATTTAATAAACTAAATTTCTATTTCAATTTTAAAATAGATTTTGACATAAAGGGCTTTAAAATAATGAGAGTGTCTTTCATTTGGGTCTTTTCCCAGTTAATTATTGGCTGGCATTGTATGTGAAACTCCTTGGCTTCACCCTAAACCAACACACCCAAGTGCTAATTAGGAGACTACAGACATTATTAACCAGAGAACGTTGTGCTTAAACATGCATGTCCCATATGTAGCCCATTATTAACATTATTCCTTTCAGTCTTGGAAACCTGACTTTTGAAAACAGAGCTCCTATTTAAACAAGAAATTGGCTGCTATTGAGGAAATTCTTGTCAAAATTCAATTAATAGATAGGGGCCAACATGACACAGGATCCTGTCTTCGAAACATCCTTAACATGAAATAAATCTAATCTCACTGAAATAGTCAGTGGAGGGAACGTTAATGACCGCAGATGTTACGCATTTTAATAGTACCAGGGGACGCCCAAGGAGAAGGGCCAAGTCACAGAGGAGGGAAACCATTACCGAGGAACCAGATATGCTGTGACTACAAGCCGGAGACATGCCTTTTTCCAGGACTATTGCTTCCAAAAGGCCACAGGACAGAAGGGGAAAGAAACATATGTAAACAAGGTCGGCCTAATGACTCCCTAATTATGAAGAAGACATGATCTTCTCATTAATTGGCAAACTAATTGACCACCATCTCAGTTTCACAAACTGGGTCCAATAATCCAAACTTTGGGTGTATGCACTCCACAGAATTCTTGCACTTGCACACCCCTCATCCGGCCACAAAGTTGTCAGTTCTGCTTGATTTGTTTGAACACCGTACTCCCTGGCAGCTGTCGGAAACAGTACGTGAGAACAGCTGCTGTGACAGCTACAAGGGGCTTGGAAGTTTAATTGGGCTCAATGTGACATTGGGTGTTTTTCTAAACACAGAAATCTCCACCAAACTAAAGAAATTCCTAATGAGTCTGAACAATATTTCTTCTTGGCCACACCATCTAGTGTACCCGGCTTCCGTTGTATCATTGGTCTCATAATATCTTTGCCACCCAACTGGTAAGTGTATCAAAGAAAAGGAAGACAAAACATTAGAAGCAGTTAGATGCACAAATAAAGGGGGCATTAAGAGAGAGGAAATGGGAAGGAAGTCACATCAATCATCTCTTTCAAAGGCTAGCTAGCCTCTGGCCAAGGAGGATCCCACAGCCTCTCAGGATTTACTCCCAAAGGAAACGTATTCAGAGGCCCTGAGCCTGGTGCCAACTGCAAACAGAACCACTCATTCCAGTCGCGGCCCCTGGAGCAGGGGCCGATGGCTTACTCTCGGCGTCCGCGTGGAGGAGGAGAGCCAGGAGCAGCAGCAGCAGTGGCCTGCCGATGCCCACCATCCTGCGGCCTGGCAGCAACAGCGTGCCCGCAGCTCGGAACCACCGCCTCTGACGCCGCGGCGAGTGTGTCCGATGGCAAATTTCAGCTGGAACCCTTTCAGAGCCTGCGCGGGGAGAGAGACAAGAAAGGGAAGAAAACAGAAAGCTTAGAGTCCCTCTCTTTTCCACTTGTTCCATCACAACCACCATGGAGACACACAAGTCATTACACACAAATACATAATAAATGGTAACTGTGAGGCCCTTGTATTACTGATATTATAGGAAGCAAATGACCTGGTTTGCAACATAGGGCAGCCCTGCCTGTCTTGTTCCCATTTTCATGCCCATCTCGAGCCAACCGCCTTGGATTTTACTCCCTGCTCTGCCATCTTTTGGCCAACACTTTAGGAGAAGAACTTGTCACTTCTCATGAAATGTTAAGTGAATTCATCAGCGGAAGAAAGCACACCAAATGCTATAAGAAAGATTTAAGAGAAGCTCCACCACGCAGAATAAAAGTCTACTATTGACAGAATAGTGGCAGCCACTTTCTGGGCACCGAGTGAAGTGACAGGGCTAATTCAACCTCTCCAGCTAAACAGCAGAGGTTAGAATGTTCTACACTAGCACATTTGGCTTCTTTCCTAAGGACACATCAAAGTTCAAGTCTATTTTGGCTTCCATAAGTCAAAACAATAGGTAGCATGGGCCACTTTGAACCAGCTGGATTTTAATATACCTCTTGGGCAAGGGCTTCATTGTCTCAATCTTCTATGTAAAATCAATAAGCCACAAACCAATGTTTTTAGAGAACCTACAACATGCAACGCATCAGAGATGCCACTTAGCACAGTGCTAGGTGGTACAAAAATGAGTCAGATTCCTTAATCCGTGACGTTCCTGTTTAGTAGGGACCAAAGGACAGATACATCCAATGACTAGTACAATTTAATAAGGGATAAGTGCTGGGAATGAAAACCAAATGATGCCATAAAAGATAGGGTCAGGAGTGGCATTACAGAAAAGGCAGTGTGGCAAACTGGACCTTGGAATTCAGACAGGATTTTGCCAGTGAGAGGGGAAGGCATTTCAGGACTTCTAAGCAAAGGCAGGGCAGCAGGATGGGAACTCTGAAAAAGGTGAGGTGCCTGGTCTGCATGGAGCAGAGTTCCCCCCTCCAATATCTTTCTATGTGTATCAGAACCACTTGGAAGGCTGGTTGAAACAGATAGCTGGGCACCTGTAATTCAGCAGGTCTGCAGTCTGGTCCAAGAACTTGCACATCTAATGAGTTTCTGGGTGATGCTAACACAGCTGGACCAGGGACCACTGTGAGATACTGGGCTGGCACGACAAATCCATTAGGAAACCAAAAGAAATTGAGGCCAAAAAAAAAAAAAAAAATGATTCAGGCCTTAAAAAAAAAAATAGGTCTTGGAGGGCTTAGGATGCCAATCTAAATCCACCCGCCTTTATTCAGTGAACCACAGAGAGAGAGAGAGATTTAATGTTTTGTAGCTGAGGAACAACATGGAACTAGGCTTTGGGAAGATTAACTGACAGTTGAACGCAGAATGATTTAGGGAATGCTATTAGGTGATAGCAGGAGTCCCAGGTGAAAAGTAACACAGACCATAAGAGGGATGGTGATCCTGGTGGGAATGGAAAACAAGGGAAGTGCTAACTGGCTCCAAGCAATAATTTGAAGTATGGTTCATCAGGTGATAAATAACTGTTTTTATAGAACCCTGGATAAATCTTGCACAGTATCTTATAGAGTAGGCTATTGCTTCCTCTATCATTGTGAGAAGAACTTGAGAATGACAATCAGAATTCATTTCCAAAATGAAACACTGTATTGTTAAGTTTTCTATATTGAACTATTTAAAACACATACAAAAGTCTTGACAGGAAATACTAGAGATATGCAGAAATAACCTAATTCACTAAAATAACTTGTCTTTTCAAAAGTATTATAATGCAGATACTATAGTGTGTCTTTTTCTGAGACTGAGCTTGAGAATGAGAATAAAAACTTTAAAAGAGATATTATCTTTTTCATTACCATGCATGAGGGGTTTGAATGCAGGAAAGATAAAAATTAAAAGGAAGGGGGAAATCTTTCTAATTACCATTCGCCTAATAGACTTTTTTTTTCTTCTTCACAGATTTGTGGGTGGCACGAAGAAGCAAATTGTTCATTGAAACGCATCTACTTGAAAGCAAAAGCTAGCCAGCTGCTCCAAGCCAGCTATTGTTATCAATCTTATCTGGAAAACAACTTTTCAAGCAGTTCACGTCTCTTAAAGGTTAAATTCTTGAAACGTCACTGGAAAAGTGCTGGAGGAATCAGCTCTTCCCCCACACCCTCTTTGACCACGCCCACCCTCATGCCACTATTTCAGACCCTAGCAAAGTCCAGGCAACATCAGTCCTGGCGGACTCAATTTGTGTCTGTGCAAGCGTATCAGAGCCAACTGCTACATAATGACTCGGCGCGATCCCAGAGATGGAGATGTACGAAAGGCTGTCTCAGGGAAGAGGTGATTTGGCTTTTCCTTCTACTTGACTGAAATGGCGTATGAAGACCAAATTCGTCCAAATGTCACAGCTGGAGTTACAACAGTGACAGGATCTAAGAGGTGAACACGGATACAAACATACATATTTATACATAAACGGGCTATGCCTGGGCGAGAGACAAGACAAAAGCAAGGCAGCAGTACGAAGATAAAACCTATGTTAAGTGTTCATTCCGGCCCATCTCCACTCTTTATCTCAGTTATTACCTTGTAGAGGCACGGCCCCAAGCCAAATGCTGGCTTGTGTATCAGTAAGATGAAATTTAAATTTTAGAACAAAATTGGGAAATGGATTTTTAAGGAAACACTTGCAGTGAAAATAATGAGGGTAAATGAGTAATGCAAATCATTTCCATTATCACAGACAGTGTTACAGAACACTCTGCCAGACTAGCAAGAAAATGGGTTCGCAGACATTAAACGTACCATGGTTTATCGTACATCACGAGTTATTCTGCCTTTGGTCAACAGCCTTCTAGAGGGACACTCTTTGGTTTTTATATGTCTTGCCCTTTCATGAACTAGTATGTGCAGATAAAACTGAACATTTAAATAAGCTTAAAATAAAATGAAAGATACGTATTTAAAACTCTCTGGTTTCTTATTTCTATAGCACAAAGATCTTAAGGAACAACAATTTTGTTAATTTCCAATTAGCTATTTTTGTATTTATGTACACATATAGCTAGAAAAGCTGGTAGTCCAGAGGGCCAGTGTATGTGATACAGTTTGAAATAGAACAACAAAAGTGCACTTGCTAAAAAAGGCTAAACAAATCACTGCTTCAAGTGATCACATAAACAACACTTACCTAACTCTTTATGTTTAAAACCTTTTTCTTTTTAATTCCAGTTGACTGAAATCTTCATCTTCAATTTAATACTGTAACCCTTTTCTGTAATAAATATGTTCATATATCCAAACTCACGTGAATGCTGTAGGATTTTTTCAGTTTTCTGTATTGTGGGTGTGTCTGAAGACTATGTTAAAATAGGGCAAAAAGGGCAAAATGGAACTTTTCTTCTTTTAAAAATACCCCAAGAGTCCCTCAGAGATATGAGTGATTATATGTTTTATGTAGGAAATGACAAAATGAGTGTAGAACTTGCTGTCATACCAGGAACCAAGGAAGCTTTTGGGAACTAGTAGGTTATCCTAAGATGGTCCAATCCACAGCCTGTGCCCCAGGAAGGCTTTGAACGCGGTCCAACACAAATTTATAAACTTTCTTAAAACATTAACAGATGCTTTCATTATGTGATTTTTTGTTTGTTTGTTTGTTTTTGTAGGTCATCAGCTGTGTGGCCCAAGACAATTCTTCTTCCAAAGCGGCCCTGGGAAGTGAAACGGTTGGACAACCCTGGATTATATATAATACAAAAGAGCCAAGGTGATGAGGTGCTCCTCAGTTAAATGTGAAAAAATTGGAGTGGAAAATAGAATAACAACTGCAATGAACTGAAACGTCCTATTAAAATCCATGAGTTCATATAATAAAAAATTATTTTTAAAAATTATATTGGTCACCCTAGGAGGAAGTTAAAGAACTAAATTATTATTTAGAAAAGAAGGATACAAATGGAAAGGATTAAACATTAAAACAAATCTCCATAAGAACACCAAAAAAAAAAAAATTACGGCTGTCACTAGAAAACTAGGTGTCATTGTTTATCATTAAACGTTTTGCTTCTTTCTGCCTTAACTACCCCTTACTCTCAATTCTAGACATCTTATAAGCAATGCTATCACAACAGTATTTAACCTGAGCATTCTCCATTAAGTTGGGGAAAAGGTGTAGTAAGGAGGAAGTCTGAAAAGGCTGTGTGACTTTGATCAACTTCCCAAACCCATCAGGTTTCTATAAATCAACCAGAACAGGTTGCCAATCATTTAAGAGAAACAACTATGTGGACACAAAATGTTCTAGCAGGAACTCCCATTGGTAAAACAGACAAGAGCAGGGCTGCTGCGAATGAAGCTAGAAGGGGTGGAGGGGCCTGGAGACTATAGTATTTGGAGCCCAGCGGGGGCTTCCGATGGCACCTGTGAACTCCTGGTGCCCTCAGTGCACAGTCACAACAAAAGGACGCAAAAAAGAATTCTGAAAACAAAAATCAACTTTCAACATTTCACTTATTCATGAGAATTTTTTGAGAAAAGACAGTCTCTAAATATTTCATCACGGTTAGGGACAAGAATACTCCAGTGTCATCCACTGTCACTTTCTATAGAATAGAAATGCTCTTTATCTGCACTGACTACCAATTAACCACATTAAACACAGTGAGTGCAACTGGGAAAATAAGCATTTAACTGTATTTAAATTTAATCTAAATTTAATCTAAATTTAAATAGCCAAATGTGGGTAGTGGCTGCCCTACTGGACAGCGCAGACGATAGCCGCATGTTTCAATAGCCCTGAACAGCACAGCTAAAAAAAATCTAGGTTTTCTGAAACTGTAACAATGCGCTGGAAATCCTGCGCCTTATAGTCCTTGGCTTCCCAGTAACCAGGCTCTGAAGACTCACTGTGTTATGAGAGGATCCACTTAACATTTGGGTCACTTACTTCCCCATCTCTATCACTTTTTTTAGGGGACAATTCCAGCCACAATTGTTTGATTTTCTTAAAACTATTTCATAGAATACAAAGTGAAGATCTATCCACGGCAAGTGTGTAAATGGAGAATGTCCAATAGTAATTTTGTAATTAAAACAAAAAACTGGTGTTTCATATCACAGAAGAGTTTGATTTTGTACTAATAAAAGTCCCTATGTGGGATGTAATAGAAACAGGAACTTTTGAAAGCACAAGCAGGTCACATTCCACACATGAACATAAGCGTATTTCTACACATCCATGTGAAATAAGTTGTTTAATGCTTATGAAATGGTCACCTTCGATTAATTACTACTATCAGTGAGGACTATGCGAAACACATTTTTAAATATTTGCAGCACCAAAAAGCTAAGTTCAATTATGGAAAACATTACTGAGAGAAAAAAAAAGGGGGGGGGGATATGAATGAAGTTATTACATGAAATAAAACTGAAAAATAACAGCAAAACCAAATACACTTCTAGATCAAATACTCAAATATAAAGTACATAAGAAATTATTTTTATAAAAGAAATTCAATGGCTATAATCAACAAGACAAGGGATAACAAGTGCTGGAGAGGCTGTGGACAAAAAGGAACCCTCATACACTGCTGGTGGGATTGTAAACTGGTACAGCCACTATGGAAGGCTGTGTGGAGATTCCTCAAAAAATTACGAATGGAATTACCATATGACCCAGCCATCCCTCTACTGGGCATCTACCCAAAAAACTTG
>PVKE010024576.1:0-23698 GCA_004027555.1 Craseonycteris thonglongyai | reverse complement strand
AGAGAGAGAGAGAGAGAGAGAGAGAGAGAGAGAGAGAACAGTCAAACACCATCAAACTAAAATAACTAATGGGAATTAAAAAAGCAAAGAAGCAATCAAAGAAAAGAGCTACCAGAAAACAGAAGAGAATGACCGAGTTTGTAGGTTTTAGGAAAGCTACAATTGAGACTGACTCAGGTAAAAAGAAGCAGTTACCAAGCAGAGCTCTTAGTGGTGGATGAATGGTTAAAACTATGTACGAACCAGAGCTAACAGGAAAGCAGAGTACTACTCTGGTTGGAATGCTGGTTCATGGGCTACTGTGCTCCCTAGAAAAATGCAGCATTCTGTGGATGCTTTTGGAATACATCTACTGAACTGATTAAATTATATTAATTTGACAGTTATCCTTTAGCTGTCAAGATGTTCTGTCACCAGGAAGTTTCATGACAGATTACTCAGAGAGAAACTTGATATCAGGACATCCTCCAAATCAACCAGATGGTTTGATTCAATCAAGTGATCACTGCAAAGTTATAGCTTAGGCAGAATTACCCTCATATAATCATTTTGGAGTGTTCTCACAATACTGTTAATGTGAAAATATTCATTACCACTACTGGATTAATAACTCACAAAACAATATATTGAACATCATGAAATATATCTTTTGTACAACTTGATGAGTCTGGTTTTAAAAGTAATACTGAATTATAAAATTTTTTTTCTTCAAAGTAAATTAAGAAAATAGTTTATAGTTTCTTATGTCCTCTTTTACCATTTAAAATTATAGGTTTCACACCAATAAATAACCATGTTAGCTATAAAATGATAAATGTAGATTATATCCTTACAAAAATTAGTTTCATTATTATTATCAGAGCTTCTCTAGTTCTAGCTAAGATACAAATGCTGAAAGTAATTACTCTGCTTTCAGTGATAGATATGGCTTAGTTAAAGGGGACACCAGTAAATATTTCTTAGAAGACTTGACTAATTTTAATCCATGGAAGTCAGAATTCAGTCTTATTCATCTTGCTCTTTTAAATGCACGGCCGACTTAGAGAGCTGAAGCTAAGAGCTAAATTTCTCTCATGGTAACAGCTCTAAGAGTGATAGCATTTCCTATTTAGTTACTTACTTTCCGTTAGAACTAATAAGTCATACTGGTGTTAAGATATAAATATATGCTTACATAATAAAGACATGCTCCTCAAACACATCAGAAAAGTGCATGTATTCTTTGGTAACTAGTTTATTTCCTTATCAAAAGTCTATCAGGGGGAAGCCTGGATGGCTCAGTGGGTTAAGCGCTCACTTTGCAGCACTGGGGACCAGGGATCGAATCCCAGCCCCAGTCCGTGCGGAACCATATGCTGAACTGGGAGCTCCCCCAGTTCAGTTCTCACTCTGTCTCTGTATCTCTCTCTCTCTCTCTCTCTCTCTCTCTCTCTCTCTCTCTCTCTGTCAAAAATTAAATAAATAAATAAATATATATATATATATATTTAAAAAGTATTAAAAAAAAGTCTATCAGGTATGAATATCATAGATCTAAAAAATTCATATTGTATATCTCCTCACCAAATAATCATTTGTGTGCAATAAATTTAGGCTCTTTTCTGTTGAATTTGTCAGCCAGATTATGCATACTTCTATTTAGAAACACAGAGTTTCCACAAAAATGATAAAACTTCTTCACTATACTTTTAATTTTTGATACCTATAGTTTATACTCCTATATCTGGGGTACAAAGATAGCTCAAATGATTTAATAGAGTTTAAACATGGTAATAAAAAGAAACTTTGTTTGCAGAACTATTTCATCTATTTGGTGAAAGCTAAAGCTTGATTTTAAGGGAGGAGAAAATAAATGGAGGCTATCCTTGTAAAGCACACTTACTTCAATTCTCATCTAGACTACGGAACAGTGCCTTAAAAATATCTGTGCTGATATTTTGAGTCAAGAATCACTTCCTTATTTTCTTTCTTGCATTTATTTAACACAAAACAGCTTAAAATTCTTTTTATCTCTTGAAATCTGCCTTCAGATACTAACTGAACTCTTCACTTCTAAAGGTCATCAATAGTCTCCGAGTTTTCAATGCACTGGCAAGCCCATCCCCCTTGATTCTATAGACTTGCTCATATTTCACCACCCATTTTCACCACTCCTTCCCTTAGCCATTACGATACAACGAGTTACTGTTTATACTACAATACAACTTCTCTGATATTTTCCCTCTTCCTCTCACTGCCTAAATATGGACATATCACAGTATTCTTTCTGTGGTGGTGTTATAGACTAAATATCTGTGTCCCCTCAAATTCTTATATTGAATCTAACTCCTACTGCCACGATATTAGAAGGTGGGGGCCTTTGGAAGGTGATTGATTATGTCATGAGGGTGTGATAAGTATCTCATGTTTCTTCTTGTAAAGGCACTAATCCCATTCACGAGTGCCTGTACAAGAAGAGACATGAGAGCTAGCTAACTCCTTTTCCTCCATGTGAGGACTGAGTAAGAAAAAAACTGCCATCTATACATCAGGAAATGACTGCATCTTGATCTTGGATTTCCCAGACTCCAGAACTGAGAAATAAATGCTTGCTATTTTAAGAAATTCAGTCTTTTTTCTTTTCTTTTCTTTTCTTTTCTTTTTTTTTTAAATACAAACCATGTCCTTTTAGTTGCTATACGGTTAGCACTGAGATGTGCAGCGCTAAGGGGTAGAATGGGCCAGGTGGTCCTAGGAATGTCAGGTGCTGAAAGCGCAGCACCATAAACAGTCGCAAGGGGGCGCCAGATGCACAGGCCGCTCCAGGCTGTGGGTTCCAGGCTGAAAGTTGGAGCAGGTCTGTTGGTGATTACAGAGTTTCCAGGACCAGTTCTGCACAGGGCCAGTGGGCCCAGGAAGCCTCTCCTCAGCTTCAGAGGGATTTTGCTCCGACCAGGATGCCCGAGCCCAGGCCCGGCATCAGTGGTGGTGGTGCCCATTTGTATGAGGGGCAGCACTGCTGCCACAGACAAGGGTCTGGCCCAGCCCAGCCAACCCCGTCCAAGATCAGCCCAAGGTAAGCTCCTCCTTCGCTGCAGCTGAGGCCCCAGCTAGTAGATTACCAAGCAAAAACTCTGAGTCACCCACCACTAGAGGCTGGAGCTGCTGGGGCCACCTGGCGACCTCCTGGAGAATGCACGATGGGGATGTTTCCCTAGAACAGGGGTGTCAAACCGGCGACCCGCGGGGCCCCCGAGGTAATTTTTTGTGACCCACAATGCTCTGAAATAAAATGAAAATAGAAAAAATTGTTATGAAGAAAATAGCTCTTAGGGGAGATCGAGGCAATACCGTACACACAATTCCCTCGTTAACCCTTTAACTACTGAAGAGAGCATACACGTGGCCCAGTGCCTTTGCTGGGGGCCTGTGGGCCTGTATAAAGGTGCTGACTCAGTTCCGGCGACGTTGTAAACGTGATGTGGCCCATGTGAATCTTGTCTGTTGCACCAAATGGCCCGTGTTTTAATTGAGTTTGACACTCCTGCCCTAGAACAAGGCCGAGCTCTGGGTAGGCCAACTTACTTTTTCATGGTCAACCACAAAATATCAGAACCAGCCCATGTTGAGAGAACACAGTGCCCTTTGAAGAGCTTCAGGCTGGGGTTCAGTGCTGCCCACAAGAGCAGAGAAGAGAGGTAGAAGAAACCACGGGGCAGTTTATATTACAAATTGCATGTGAGAGTGCGCTAGGAGGTGGCAGACAAGAGGAGCACAGTGTTTCCAGTTGTTTACCAGGGATGGGGATGGTGAGCCCCTCTCCAGCTTGGCTCCCCTGGGGCCCATGGTCATGATGGCCTCCACCTGGGTGATGACTTAAGAGGGGTTACCAACTGCGCTTGGAGAGAGGCACAAAGAAAAGGAAGCTAAATGGACAGATTTCTATTTTTGATATCGGGGAAGGTTATGGTATTGTTCAGCAATATGAAAGAAAAGCAATTTTAGAGAATGAGATTAGCTTAGTTTGGGCCATATAAAGTTTGAATTGTGTTTGGATGTTCAAAAGGAGGTAATCAACACAGAGTTATATTCATGAGTTTTCAGCACAAATGTGAGGTCTGGGATCCTACAAATAGATATTTAGCAGTTATTGTATATAAAAAGTAAGTGAAGCCATCTAAGTGAATGAGATTTTCAGGAAAATGCTGCATGGCATGAGAAGGAATAAATATCATAGTATAAGTTGTGGCGATATATAAACATATATATATATATATGTGTGTGTGTGTGTGTGTGTGTGTCATCTGACAATTAAGTTCATGAACTTGTCCTCGTGCGCTTACATTGGCAGCACTGTACAAACAACTTGGTAAGGTTTCATAATCTTGGTATATCAGTGTCTCACAACCGTGTTCATGACAACATGTGGCAGGGTCTCGCTAAGTGGAGCTCATTATTGTTGTTGGGTGTTTTTGTGTGCTGTTTTGAGAATGTTGGAGCTTGAACTAAAGCAATGAACAAATATTCAATTTCTTCTTAAACTTGGCAAGAGTGGAAGTGAAATCAGGGACATGTTAGTCTAAGTTTATGGGGATAATGCCATGAAGAAAACAGCAGTGTACAAATGGATTAAACCTTTTTCTGAGGGGAGAGAAAGTGTCACTAATGAAAAGAGGTCAGGGCAACCAGTAACTAGCAGAACTGATGAAAACATTATAAATATTTGTCAAATTGTGCATCAGAATCATTGGCTAACCCTGAGAAGTATAGTGGACCAAGTAAATATCAGCAGAGAAACAGGAACAGAAAATGTTGGCATGAGAAAAGTTCATGCAGAAATGGTTCTGAAGGAGCTTACTGATGAACAAAAACAAAGGAGAGTTGAAGTTTCCCAAGACCTTTTGGAGAAGCAAGACAATGTTTTGGGCTGTGTTATCACTGGTGATGAAACATGAGTGTACCAATACAACTAGAAACAAAGTGCACAATGGAAGTCAGCCAGTTCTCCACGACCAAAAATGTTCTGTCAGTCCGAATCAAGAGTCAAAACAATGTTGCTAATCTTTGTTTTCTTTCTTTGATATCAGAGGGATTGTTTATTAAGAAATTTGTACCCATTGGACAACCAAGTTAACTATTTGGAAGTGCTGAAGATTCTGCATAACAAAGTTAGACAAAAACAGCCTGAACTTTTCACCAACAACTAACTCATGGCTCTTGCATCATAACAATGCAACAGCTCAAAGGACACTGTGAGGGATTTTTAGCCAGTAAACAAAGAACCGTATTGGAACGTCCTCCTTACGCAACTAAGCTAGCCCCCAGTGACTTTTTTCTTTCCCCAAAATAAAGGAAATATTGAAAGGGAGATATTTTGATAACTTCCATGACATCAAGGGTAATTAATACAAGGATGGCCATTCCTGAAAGTGTTCCAAAATTGCTTTGAAGGATATACTAGGCACTGGCATCAGTGCATAGCTTCCCAAGGGGAGTACTTCGAAGGTGACCACAGTGATGTTCAGCAATGAGGTATGTAGCGATGATGCGATGATGAGTTCACAAATTTAATTTTCATTATATGTGTGTATGTGTGTGTGTGTGTATACATTGGATACATTTTTAGAGACTTTATGAATTGAACACGATAAACGTTGTGTATCCATTCTAAATGTACACAATTCTTCCTTTCTATGAAATATAATGTTTTGCTCATTCTGTTTTTCTAAATATAGCTCATTATGCTCATTGAACAAAGTTTGTCATATTTATTCTGTTATGCTTTCCTGAAGGTATTTCCTTTTACTCAGGTTTTCACTTATTTTGATTAAATAATATCCTGCTTTTTTACCTTCCTGTTCCTTCTGGAACATACCAGGCTTATTCCGTCTTAGAGATTTTGAACTGACTTGTAATTTAGACACTTTTTCTTCAGATATTTGAATGGTTAAGTCTCTTCCCTCCTATAAGTCTTTCCTCAAATGATACCTTTCCAGTCAGGCCTCCTCCTCATTACCTTTTAAAAATTGCAAACCTTCCCAGGATTTCTAAATAACAGTTAGCCCACTGTAATATTTTATTTTTCTCCAATGCACTTGTCATTTTATAACAAATGGGTATTTTTACTTCTGTTTTAATTATTTCTCATCTCACCCATGGACAATATGACCTCTTAGAAGGTAGGGAATTTGTCTTATTTACTTACGTATTTCAGTTGTGCTAAATATTTGCCAAAAGCCTGAAACAAAACACCTGTAAAAATCTTTTATGAAATCATCTGATGGTGTCTGACAGGATGTTTATTGGTGCTGAACAATTGCTGTTGAAAGTTTTAGTGTAATAATACAGTTGCAATGGTGTTTAATAGAAGTTCTCGGGGAAGCTGGGATGGCTCAGTGGGTTAAGCGCTTGCTTTGCAGCCCCAGGGTCGAGCCCCAGGGATGATAGAGTCGAGGTTTCTGCTCCTGCCAATGTGGACCCATATGCTGAACTGGGGTGTGGCCCCAGTGTGGTTCCCTCCCCCCTGGGCGAGCTTCCCATGTGGGAGGCCCCTGGTATGGTCCCCAGCTTGTGGGGTTGTGCTTCCCATGCAGGAGGCCCCCAGCTCAGTTCTTGCCCTGTGCAACCCCTCACCCACCTGTGTAGAATGAAACTATGTCAAAAACTGATGACGTACAACTATGGAGACTGCTCTGGGCCTTCCCCCTTCTCTCTGTCTCTCTTTATCTCTGTCTCTCTGTCAAAAACAATAAAATAAATATTTTTAAAAGTTCTTACCTTTTGGAAATAATACTTAAAATCCAGTAGAATAACATAATTCCTGAATTTGGCTTCACAATAATAGTGTAGGGGAAAGATAGTAAATAGCTGGAGTCAGAGCAGAGACCAGAGTGGCTAAGAGTTGCTGAGTGTTGTCTCTCGATGGATACACCAGGTCATTGTCCTGTTCCTTATATGTTTGTGGGTATTCAAAGTTTTTTTTTTTTTAGGTAATAATAATAAAATGCTGTAGGTATTGAGATAAACCACCCACCTTCTAATATGATGAATAAAAGAAATATTCTTAGGGATGTAAAATTTAGTCTACGTTTGACAGTTCATAAACTTCATACCTTGGAGAGATTAACAGAGTTCTGGGTACAAAGAAGAGCTAGAAAAACTATATGAAACAGCAAAGGAAAACCCTAGGATAGGTGAGACACTGACTTTTTATTTCAAATAGTAAAGTGGCCCAAGGAGTTATCCTGTTCTTTAAGTATTTCATTTTTGTGTTTAAAATTACTTAGTTATAATGAAAATAAATAAGCACTTTATTTAAATTTTGGGATGAAATGTCTTCCTGCTGTATTCACTCACATCGCATGTGTGGTATATCCAGAACCAGGCTGTTGGTGTATTGTCTCAGGATAGCTATTGAGGCTGCTCTGACGAAGACAATAAAATCAGGTTCACTGAGTTTACATGCTAATACCAGTCCAGTTCCACTTTTCTGCTTCCCAAAGTCTAATGATTACATTTGCCAAATTGCAATGGCTTTTCAAATGTATCTATGGAAAAAACTGAGATTGCCATCTCAGTATAGAATCTCCCCATCTGCACTAAAGCTAAGGCAATATTTTTTAATTCATTCATCAAAAATGACTGATCTATGTCTATATTATATTACATATTTCCAAAGCTTTCAGTCTCAATAAACACTTTAAAATGTTTTAATATAATAAAATGTTACTTTGAGTTGTGATGAGAGGGAATTGGCATTCATAGAAAAACATATATATCATCCTGATTGAAGGGTGGAAGAAACTGAAAATGGAATGAAGAACTTAAAGACTTACTGAAATGAATCAGAAACCAACATCTCTACATAGAATGATGGAAAATCAGTAAATCTGGATTTTGGACCTGGGTCTTGTCTGGAGTATGTAAGCCATTCTGGCTTTTACGTTATATGGTGTTCTTTTTGTGAAGAACCCAAGCAGGAATTATGCCTAGGATTAGTAGCAATAATATCCATGCTTTTCCTGAGCAATTGGTTCAACTAACTCTTTAAAATACACAGTGGCAAAATTTTACTGCATTATTGGGCTCATAATAAGTAGTTGGTCAATGTGGTGGATCATGTCAAACAAGGTAATTATGTTATCATAGTTTTAACCCGTCTCCAACTTTTATGATTCTGCTCTGGCTATGCAATCTGCATTGCTTCTATTTTTATTTTGTACTTTATCATCCTCCTTAAATCCTTATTGCCCACCATAAATCCTTAACCTTAACTCCTTAGGCAATATGCTATCTTTTTAGGGTCTTGGTTTCTTTATCTGTAAAAGACTCAATGTTTTCAAATGGTATATTGTTTGCAACACCATCAGAACTGTCACCATTTACCTTAGTATTGTTCAAAAAGAAAAGATAATGAGGATTATAGTTATAATGCATAATGGTACTTCTTATATAGGTAATACAGTAAAAAATTTTACTTGTCCTGAGTGAAAATTTTACCTAGTTTTGTTGAAAATTTTTCTTAATACTCTAAAAAGGCAACAGCAATGGTATCACTCAAAATTTAATGAACAGAAGTAGACATTATTCATGGTTGGGGACATGCATTTTTAAAGAATAATTTAATTACAAATGACAAGGCTACCTGGAAAATCTATATTAAAGATCTTATTTTATTTTAAAAACACAGTCTTGGAGTAAACCCTAAGTATAATAATGAAAGATGTAACTTTAATATTAATTTACGATTATATCCCTAAGTCTTGCCTAGAATTGACATTCTACCTTCCTTAGTATATCCTGCTAAAAGAGAAACAAATTATTTCAACCAGCAGCTACTATTTTGTGGGAATAGAAGCTTGTCAATTTGTAATAAGTACCCATGTCCCACAGTATACTTTCTGACTTACAGAAATAGCTGCTCCATTCTTACCTAGTCATGGGTAATATCAGAAGCCTTTGAAAGGAACTATGAAATTCCTTTGGAAAAATTAGACAATTCAATGTACAGTATGCATGAGTTATGATTTTTCATGAATGTAAGTTAGCAGCCAGATGAAAGTATAATGGGAGGAGACACGCTAATTTGTTTAAATTTAATGACATTACTACACAATCTACTGAACAGCTCAGCAAAGCAGAATCCATAGCTGCTATGGAAATGAGATTATTTAAAATAAGCAGAGGGAGAACATTAATGCCCAGGGTCTGAGCCTAAATATTGTTAAGTAGTGCTTGTATACTCACCATGCTATTTTGACAGAGGAGAAATGTAAATTGGGTGAAATCCAGTGAAGCTCCAGACAATTATAAAACTATCACATTTTGCAAAAATATACTGACCCATATTCGCAATTCATGACAATAACCCCATGACTAGTGATGGGAACCAGGTAGCCTATTATAGAGAAAGACAGGCAGTGCATGATAAATTTGACCGCAAACAAGGGGAGAATGATTAAGAGGTGGTTTTCAGCATGGTTGGCAAGGGAGCATTCTACTGTACAGAGCTAATTCCTGGAATGTATCATATACATGGCTTTGAAATGGGTTGCCAAATTTAACAAAAACATAGGACACTGAATTAAATTTGAATTTCAGATATAATAAAAATTTTAAATGTAACTATATGTCAAATGTTACATGTGATTATACTAAAAGTATTCATTTGTATCTGAAATTTACACTAAACTGGGCTTTCTATATTTTATCTGGCAATCATAATTAGAAATGAAAAGTCACTAGAAGGCTTGGATAAATAAGAATGACTCTCCTTATCGCTATGGTTCATTTATTTTGTTGATTTATGAAGGAGAATTTTCAAGCAAATGAAGGTTAAGTAAATAGTTCAAAGGCTTATGACTGATAAGCAAAAGAACTACAATTTTAACTTGAATATGACTGACTCAAGCATCTTTGATCATAAACAACAGTGTGTTATGAGACTGTGATATGCTGGATAGAAAGATGGCTTTTGTATTCAAGAATTTGTGGTCTTGTGGACAACTGCTATGGACATAAATAATAGGAATATGAATCCTAAAGAATATTAGAAGGTAAAATACCTACCTTCTTCTGAATGACCATAGGCTTTATGTTAAGAAAATAAAAACCCTTGAATTTTGATTTTGAAGCCTCATTCAAAAGATTCTCTCCATCTTTATGAAACTCATGTCAGGCAACAGTTCTGGTCTCTTGATTGCCTTTTAATTTTCTTAGCTATAAAGTAGAAATGACCTAGAATTATTATTCTTTTGGAAATTATTCCTGCCAGAGAGTGGAATTTGGAAAGAACTATCAGCTCCTCAGCGATCTAGCTTTTCCTACCAGTTAGACTAATTATGGGGAGTTCTTCTATTCTATTCCTTCAAGACCAAGGTGAAGTGGAGAGGCCTTCAGCCTCAGGTCAGTACCAGAGTGACCACATACTTAAGAGATCTTAACCTACATCTCCCAAGGAGGACTCTCTTAGTAATGAAATGATATTTGTTCAGGATCAGATAAAGAAGAAAATTAACATTCCACTTCAGATAATCAAACACTACCTACTGCTGTTTCATACCTTTATTATTTTACATATTTAACTTTTTTATCTTTTTTTAGGAAAGTCATATTTTGTATAAACATCTTTAGCATATGAAATTCCTCTATTATGTTTTCTAGTCTTATAGTTCTTAAGAAAGTTGTATGTACATTAAGAAGAAATTCCTCATGGGTAAGTACATGTGGAATTAGGATATTTATTTCTAGTCAAGGGAGGAAAAAGAAGTAGGGTTAAACAGGAGTCTGCAGTTTATCCATGTGTTCTGGAGTTCGAAGGGCTTACAGTTTGCTTCTAAGGAGATTTTGATTTGGGAACCGGCGTTGCATAGGGATACAATATCCACCACCTTCTACAGCATTTTTTTTCATCATTGCATATACCAATGGTATCATCTGTGGAGGTGCAGCCTCCTTCTTTGCACACTCCTCTCAAAAGAACACATTGTTTTTTTCCTGGGATAATGCCAGTCCTTGCTGTACAGGAAGAGATTTGACAACATTATTAAGTCACCATCAAATTATTGGCAATATAAATAAAGCAATAAATTTACAGGATGGCTTTGGGATAGAAGAAATGGTACTATTATACCTATATGAAAGGATCAGACACTTAGCCAAAAGAAGTACCTTTTTGTCAGAGGAGGCTAAGATATTGGGACTCTACACATCTTGGAGAGTGCAATGCTGAGTTCTAGAAACTTTTAGAAAGTTGTCTTTCTGTAGGGTGGCACATTTTGAAATGTGTGGGGGCAATTTGTTGTTATCACCATGACTAGAGAGGTGTCCTTGATGTTTATTGGGTAAGGCACTGGGTTGTGAAATTTTCCATCTATTCTCACATGTTCTCATCCCTTTTCACAGAAAGTCTATCAGTCCTTCAGATTCCACGTTACTTAATATCCTCCATTTCAGGACTATGCAAAGAACACATTTTCTACATTGTTCAAGAGAGTTTCTTTCAGAATTGAAAAAAGTATTTTTTTTTTCTTAAATATATCTACATGTCTTTTTAATTCATTTGGCTGCTGGGAAACATATAACTGTGTGCTCCAATACAGCAGTTTCCTTTCATCTCAGTATCCTTCCTCTAGCCTTTCCAGCATAAATAGTTCTCATTTTCTTCCCCTGTGGATCACAGTAGATGTTAAGACAATAGAGTCATTCAGTTCATGGTCATTAATAGAAGTTTGTTTCTGAGCCATCCCACTAATACACCTGCATCTCATTTTGTCTTTACTATCCTATAATACACTAACCCTTTACTATCCTCCTGGCATAACTGATTTGGGAGAGACAAATGAGAGCTGATCTTGACTGTCCTGGAGGAAGAAGATGTCCTGACTTGAAGGGCATGCCTTTGAAGGATTCTTATGGTATTTGTGGGGAGGGTAACTCCACTATCAAACCCATAAAACCTCCTGTTATTTATTATTTTTTTTTATTGTAGCAAGAATAAACATGGGGAAAGCTGGGATGGCTCAGCGGGTTAAGCGCTCGCTTTGAAGCCCCGAGGACCGAGGATCGAATCCCGGCTCCAGCCCAGGCGGACCCACATGCTGAACTGAGTTCCCACAGTTCAGTTCTCTAGCTGTCTCTATCTCTGTATCTCTCTCTCTTTCTGTCAAAAATAAAATAAAATAAAAATAAATATGCACTGAAGATAAAATAATTAATTACTCTCTATAAAAAAAAAAAAGAATAAACATGAGATCTACCCTTTTATATTTTTAAGTTCACAATGCAGTATAGTTAAATATAGGTGCATTGTACAACAAATGTCTAGAACTTATTCATCTTGTATAACTGAAACTTAGTATCTTTTATACAGCAACACTCCATTTCTCTCCCTCCAGCCTATGGCAACCACTATTTGACTTTATGTTTCTATGCGTTTGACTATTTTAGATACCTCATGTAAGTGGAATTCTGCAGTACTTGTGTGGGTTTTTTTGGCTGACTTAGGTCACTTATTATAATGTCCTATGGATTCATAGTGTTTGTTGTGTACTCTGTTTACCAGTCCCCTATCTATTATCTTTGGCCCTGATGGCTTCTGCTTGTGAATTCTGAGTCCTTCACATCTTCAATGATGCATTCTCCTCACTGCCTTTGATAATTTTTGTCTTCTACTTTGGGATCCTACTTTAATGAAGTCTGGACCTTGCTGCCTAGGGTAAGAACTTTGGGAGAATATACAAGAGCCCTCATCAAATTAAAGATGGAGGCACAAAGGATAGCAGAGAATTGGGACAGTACACATTTTCAAACCCAAGCATGATTATCATGATTATGACTTAGAGAATCCACATAGAGTTAAAACAGGCTTATTTGCCTGTAGATCACAGAAATTACCAGATGGAAATGTTAGGAATTTTGATATTTTAATTTCTCATTATGATTATTTATATCTATTACCTATTTTCACATAGTTGCTGATGCTTTCTTATACTAAATTCCATGTAATTTACCTCAAAATAAAGGATGATTATCTGAAGATTAGAAAAGAAGGAAGCTACTGTAAACTTAAAACTCCTTCTATGGTGGAGCCAGGAAGAGGGAGTCTGAAGCAAGAATAATGTAAGTATGGAAACAAAGGGGGAAGATCTGTCAAAGAAACCTACTGGGCTTATAGGCTACCTGAAACCCATAAACAATCCTAGTTTGTGTGCATAAAACAAAAACTGTTGGGTGATCTAGAGCCTAGTAATTACTATTACCCGTGTATAGAGTAAAGTGTAATTGCCTTACCCTCCTTGTTTTTCAATGCCCTCTCACCCCAAGTTAGTACTGGTGTCATACAAACTAATATTTTGGCATAATTTCATAAAATGCTTGGCATATTTTCTAATCTAAACTAGCACTCTCATATAGTGATCTTCCTGCAGTTCCTTGAGTACATTGCTTAATTCTGTATCAGGAATATGGTATTGGCCTCTTCCTTTGCCAGGAGTGTTAAGTGTTCCTTGCAAGGGATCATTAACTAACCCTTGTCTTTCAGGTTTTAGCTCAAAAGTCATGCCTCAAGGAAGTCTTCTCTGGCATTGCAAATATACAATGACCACTTGTAATACTCTGTTCCTCTTCATTATACTTATTAAATTTATAATTGCATATTAATTTTGTAATCATTTGACTTTATTGTAGGAAGCAACTTTTTTTGGTTTTTTTTTTTTGTTGTATCCTCGATATCTAACATAGTCTTTGTTAAATGACAGGTGCTTAATAAATAGTTATTACTGTTGAATGAAATTAAATATTCTTTGATCCCCCTGCCAGGTTCTCTTATTTTTTCTAAAACTTCTTGGCTTATCCTATTTTCAACTATCTGGTCCCTGCTCTTGGATCCACTATTTGATTTGTGCGTATCCAATCTTGTCATTACTGTATTAACTTCTCTAATTCTTAGACCTTATATTTTCTAGAATTCTATTTCCCATCAGTTATTTCTAGCCTTTGATCTCTAAAACAATGCTTTTCTCACTTTTCTTCACACCCTAAGATTGAACCATTGCCATATCCCATTTTCTCACTGTAATAGTGGGTTTTGGGAACCAGGAATATCCAACCTTTTGACTTCCCTGAGCCACATTGGAAGAAGAAGAATCTTGGGCCACACATAAAATATACTGACACTAATGATAGCTGATGAGCTACAAAAGAAAGAAAGGAAAAAAAGGTTACAAAGAAATCTGCTTTAAGAAAGTTTAAGAACTTGTGTTTGGCTGCATTTAAAGCTGTCCTGGGCTGCGTGTGGCCCATGGTCCGCAGTTTGTATGAGCTTGGGACCTTTACTTCCAAGAGATCTAGCCTTCCTTAACTTAAACAAGCAAACAAACAAACCAAAACAAAACAAACAAAACAAACCAAAACAAACAAACAAACAAAACCCACACAGATAACATGTACTATAACTTTGGATGGAGGCTTTCATTTATGTTGAGCTGATTTAGCTTAGGTGGTGGAGGGCAAGCATGAGCAAAAAAATATTCATTAATCAGCCCTACTGACATAGTTATTTTGGGGCAAGTGCTTTCAGCTGCCTAAAAATTGATGGCCATTCATCTGATTTTTAAGAAACACAGATAAGGAAACTCTAAAGACTAGTGTGAATAGTCTTTATTCAATAATAATGTCAGAACATTAAACTAATTCAGCATGTCTGCCTTAAACACTGAAGAAAAGTAATTTGGAGGAAAGTGAAGATGTATCAAAGACATTGTGTCTTCCAAAAGAGGAAACTTGAAAATCTCCTAATATTCTTAGATATCTAATTAGAAGATTTTGAGGTAAAAGCCTGACAGAAATTAGGGTTACCATTTTATAGGCGTATTTGCATCTATAGATTGATGGAAACAACACTGACTCTGATTAAAGATACTTGGTTCTAGCTGCAGTGTTGCTGCTACCTATGTGACCTTAATAAAATCACATTCATTATGTGAACAAGAATTCTCTTATCTATAGAATTAAAAAATTAACCACTAAATTTTCTTATAATTTTAAGTCATTAACATCATATAATTTTAAGTGTTACTGTAAGTGTGTCTCCCCACAGCTGTCTTCTTCCTACAGAACAGAGAACCAAATAAGAATTACATAAGCTCCTTCAGAAGGAGACAACTATATGTCTGCTAGGTCCCAAAATATCCATGGATTAGGCAAAGATCAAACTCAGAAATGAGTATCTTTGATTGTATTTAAATGAATCTTAGAGATGAGGCAAGGAAGAGAAAATTATCGAGACTGTTCAGTGACTACAGATATTATTTTGAGGAGTCTGAATATCTTTCCATTAATGACCGAGAAAAGAATTTTGGCAGTTCTTACAAAAATCTGAATGAACCAGTCTGAAGGTAAACACGTTCTGTTTTTCCTTTGGTTTTCATGTTAAGAATCAAACTTCTGAATCATGGGTCCTAAGGATGTAACCCAAATTCTTAAAATGATTCTTTCATATTTTTGTCTTTTGCTTAAAATTTTGCCATTGAAAATTCATTCCTCTGTTTATACTTATTCTAAATTTTCTGCTCTCTATTTTTAAAAATAAGTTGATGGTATCCTTTTTCTTGTTGTTGTTGAGCTCTATCTTATACACCAAACATCTACCCTTCACAAGTGTTTCTTACCAATAAACTCTACAACTTCCAGTCACTAATTGAGTCTAAACTAATAGCTCTCATTTTCACTCTCCTTCTGGGTGACTGGAGCCCTGGTAAAAGCTATTTGATTTGTATGCTGATCTTTAAATCACATGTCAAATCTTCACCTCTCTCTTTCCTTGGGCCCTATTTTCTAATCATTGGAGCTCTTTCAAAGAAGATCTTATCTTCTGTTGAAGGAAATCTTTGTCCTGCTTTGTAATTGTGTCCTCATGAGGTCTAAGGGAGATGTTCATGTTGGAATTCTGAATCACTAAAGGCATTAGGCTCTGAGTCAAGGTGGCCACAGTATAATTGAGCATCCTAGTAGGCCTCCTAAGAAAACTACCTGTATAATTATTCACCATCTTACCTTTTGGTATTAGAATCACAAAGAAGAGGAGAACAGAAAGAATGGAATGGAGTCTCATAGTCGAATGCCTGGTAAAGAAGTGAGTGTCAAGGATAGTGGAACACAGGGCCTTTTATTTACTTCTGGGGGATTAAGGTTCCTCTTGGTCAGTGAAGCTTAACAAGTAAGAAAATAAAACAGCTTCCGTTGGAATATTTCCAAACCCTCGAGTCTCTAAATTTGGTGACAAATTAACCTAGTTATAGGAAACCAGATGACCAACCTTTCACTTTTTCTATGGACTCTCAAATTTCACAGAGGTCGGTACCTTTGGCCAATTGCTTTTGAAGTGGGTCAAGAAGCAGAGCCCTATGATTGTGAAGCCCTCATGGCCAAAACTCCCCTTCCTTGCGAAGGAACTCTTCCGCAGTACTCTTCCACAATAAGGATAAAAGCATTGCCCAAGGACCACTAAAAAAATGAAGCTGTAATTTTAAATTATTTCTTAAGAAAGAGGCTAGTGTTACATATGTTAATGTTTTTAATAGTATCTAAAAGGTAAATACACTTAGTTCAAATAAACACACACACATTTTCCTATCTGTTATCAATTCTCTGCTTAACTGTCCCACGTGACAAAGGTGGTGAGATCAGAAGAGTTAAAATATCAGTGATAAAGAGCACACTATAGGGAGGAATGCAAGAAAACCAGAATTTATTTATAGAAATATTCTGGGGGGAGCCGGGATGGCTCAGTAGGTTAAGCACTCACTTTGCAGCCCTGGGGTCCAAGGATCAAATCCCTGCCCCAACCCATGCAGACCCACATGCTGAACTGGGGTGTGGTCCCCTGTTCAGTTCTCACCAGGGTGAACTTTCCGTATGGAAAGCCCCCAGTTCTGCCCCCAGCTCACAGGGGCATGCCTCCGATGCAGGAGTTCCCAGACCAGGTCCTGCCCTGCGCGACCCCCATCCAACCTATGTGGAATAAAACTATGTTGAAAACTGATGACATACAAATGTGGAGACTGTTCTGGGCCCTCCCTCCTCTCTCTGTCTCTCTATGTCAAAAACAACAAAATAAATCTTTAAACAATATTCTGTATTTATTAGTAAATGTTTTAACTTAATTACCTTCACAGTCCTCTCTGTTTGGTGCAATATACCTATTGACATGCTTTTCCACTGCTTAAAACATTTTTTTTTAATTATTATTTGTTAAATTTATTTGGGTGACATCAGTTGGTAAAAATTATGTAGGTTCCAGGTGTACAATTCTACATTACATCATCTATGTATTACATTGTGTGTTCCCCACACAGTCAGTTCTCTTTTTATGACCATAAAACTTCCCCTTCCCTGTTATCCTCAGGTAACCACTGAACTATTGACTGTGTCCATGGGTTTCTGTTTCTTTGTTACTTTCATCATATTAAACAAAATAAGTCAGACTGAAAAAAAATCAAGAACCATATGACTTCAAGTTTATGTGTAATACAAAACTGAAAGAAAAGACAAAAGTGTTTGGACTCATCAATTTTGATGCCTTTTAAATGCTTCTGCCATTTTTTGTTTGTTTGTTTGTTTGATCTCTTACGCATTGGCAGAACGTTTCCCATTGAGGACTTTTTCATCAGGGTGAGAATGAGTGAATAGTGAGTGTGGGGCATGAGGGTCATACCCTTTATGGTCAAAAACTGCTGAACACTCAGCTTGGTGTAGGCAGGTACATTGTCATGGTGGAAGAATCAGTCATCTGTTTGCCTCAACTTGGGATGTTTCTTCCACAAATCACGACACAATCTTCTCGAAATTGCCATATGAAAACTTTGGTTGACCATTCAACCTGGAGGAACAAATTCTGATTGCACAATCCCTCTCACCTAAAAGAAAGATAATTCCATTTACGGTATTTTTGTGTCTCTTCTAATATTTCCTCAATAGCCATCTGATGTAAAAATATTTTATATCTACAGCTTAAAGAGACTCCTTATCCTCTCAACTTACCCCAACATATAGAAACAAAGTATTAAAAGCTTAAGAAATGTTTTCGGCCAATAATCAATTGACCTAAAATCAGTACATCTAACACTAATTTATCTATGGCTTAATGGCACATTTATTCAAATTTGGTTTTTGGTGTTTTGTTTTGTTTTTTCATGTATGAGCTGACATCAGCTTTTGGGGGAGGGAATTTATATACTTTTATTTTCTATTTTGATGACATTTTATCATTTTCATGTTTGTTAACCATGTTTAATTATTTTTAATAATTGAGATATAACTGATATATATCATGCATAAGTTTAAAGTGTTGAATGGGTTGATTTGATACGTTTATATATTGTAATATGATTAACCATTGTAGTGTTTGCTAACACCTCTATCAAGTCTTTTTTGTGGTGAGAACGGTTAAGAGCTAGTCTTTTAGCAACTTTGAACTATACAATACATTCTTTTTTTTTTTTTTATTGTCAAATTTATTGGGTTGACATTGATCGGTAATAATTAGATAGTTTCCAGATTATAATACATTCTTATTGACTATAATCACTATGGTGTGCCTTAGATATACAGAACTAACTAATTGCAAATTTATACCCTTAAAAACTATTTCCCTGATTTCCATAACCCCCAGCCTTTGGTAACTGACATTATACTCTCTGTTTTTATGAGTTTGACTTTTTTAGATTCCACATATAAGTGATATTGTACAATATTTGTCTTTCTTTATGTGACTCATCTCACTTACCATAATGCAATCAGGGCCCATTGGTGTTGCAAATGGCAGGATTTTATTTTTTCTCATGGCTGAATAATATTCCACCATACATATATATGCACATACACACACACACATATGTATATATATATCACATATATATATATTTTTTTATCTGTTCATACATTGACAGGTACTTAGGTTGTTTCTATATTTTGGCTATTGTGAATATTGCTACAATAACATGAAACTGCAGGTTCCGCTTTAAACTTCTGTTTTCATTTTCTTTGGGTATACCTAATAGTGAAATTGCTATAGCATATGGTAGATCTATTTTTAATTTTTGAGGAACCTACAATACTATTTTCCATAGTGGCTAAGCCATTTCACATTTCACCAACAGTGCACTAGGGATCTTTTTTTTCTATACTTTTGTTGACACACGTTATCTTGAGTCCTCTTGATGATAGCCATTGTAACAGATATGAGGTAATAGCTAATTGTGGTTTCAGTTTGCATTTCCTGGTGGTATAGATATGTTGAGGATCCTTTCACGTGCCTGTTGGCAGTTTGTATGTCTTTTTTTGGATAACACTCTGTTTAGTTAGTCTGCTACATTTTTAGTTACATTATTTGCCTTTTTGTTAATTGAAGTACTGTTTGAGTACTTTATATATTTGTATGGGTATACATATTATCCCCTTATATGATATATGGTTTGCAAATATTTTTTCCCATTCCGTAAGTTGTCTTTGACTTGTTGATTGTTTCTTTTGCTGTGTAGAGTTATGTAGTTTGGTGTAGTCCTTCTTGCTGATATTTGCTTTTGTTACTTGGGCTTTTGGTGTCATACCCCTCGCACCCCCACCCCCCAAAAAAAATTGCAAAGACAAATGTTAAGGGGCTTGTCTCCTGTTTTTGTTTTTTATATGTACATCTTTAATTAATTTTGAGTTAATTTTCAAAGGGTATAAGGTAAGGGTCCAATTTTACTGTTCTGTATGTGGTCATTCAGTTTTCCCAACATCATTTGTTGAAGAGACTGTCATTTTCCCATTATGGATTCTTGATTCCCTTTTCAAATATTAGTTGATTGTATATGTGAAGGTTGATTACTGGACTCTATTCTCTTCCATTGGTCTCTGTGTCTATTTTTATGCCCAAGTATGTTGTTGTTTTTTTTGATGCTATTGTAAATAGAATAACTTAAAAATTTTTGTTTTCAGTGGAAGCTGGGATGGCTAAATGGGTTAAGCACTTGCTTTGCTGCCCTGGAGTCTGAGGATCGAGTCCTGACCCCGGACTGTGTGGACCCATGTGTTGAACTGGGGTGTGCTTTCCATGCACAAAGCCCCCAGTTTGGTTCTTGCTGGGGTGTTTCCCATGTGGAAGGCCTCAAAATTGACCCCCAGTTTGAGAGGGCATGCCTCCCATGCAGAAGGCCCCTGGCCTGGTTCCCACCATGCTCAGTCCCCACCCACCTGTGTAGAATGAAATCATGTCGAAAATTGATTATGTATAACTATGGAGACTGCTCTACATCTTTCTCTGTCTCTGTCAAAAACAATAAAATAAATCATAAATAAAAAACAAAAAATCTTGTTTTCAGATAATTTTTTGTTGGTGTGTGGGAGCACAACTCATTTTTGCATGTTGATTTTGTGTCCTCCAAATGTACGAATTTGTTGACCAGCACTAACAGTTTTTGGTAGTCTTTAGAATTTTTTATATCTACAATCATGTCATCTGCACACATATATAATTTTAATTGTTCCTTTCTCATTCTGAAAGGTTTTTATTTTATTTTTTCATTTTATGTTATTTTATTTTTTACCTGATTGCTTTGGCTAGAACTTCCAGTACTATGTCGAATAGGAGTTCAAAGTACTTCAAGTGGTTGTCTTATTCCTGACCTTAGTGAGAAGGATTGTAACCTTTCACCATCGAGTATGATGTTGGCTGTAAGTTTATCCCATATATGTCCTTTAAGTTTAGATATTCTATACATCCCTAATTTGTTGAGGAGTGTTTTTATTTATTTATTTTTATCATGAAATTTTAACAAATGCTTATTATGCAGTGGTTAAGGTGATCATATCATTTTTAGACTTCATTTTATTCATTGGATATATTACATTTGTTGATTTGCATGTTATAAACTACTTTTGTATCTCAGGGATAAATGCTGTGTGGTCATCGTGAATGATTCTTTTAATGTGTTGCTAGTTCAATTTGTTAGTATCCTTTTCTTACTTTGGTATCAGGTAATGCTGACCTCATAAAATGAGTTTGGGAGTGTCTTTTCCTCTTTAATGTTTTTTGGGTTTTTTTTGGAAGAGTTTGGGAAGGATTAGCATTTATTCTTCTTTAAATGTTTGGTGCAATTTACCAGTGAAGCCATCTGGATATGCACTTTCTTCAGTGGGAAACTTAATTATGGATTCAATATGCTTACTAGAAATTGGTTGTTAAGCTTTTCTATTTCTTCCTGATAAGTTTTATGTTTCTAAAAATTTATTCATTTCTTCTAGGTTGTCCAGTTTTTTGGACTTTAATTATCCTAGCAGCCTTTTGTGATTGTTTGTATTTCTGTGTTTTCAATGGTAATGTCTTCTCTTTCATTTATAATTTTGTTGATAGGTTCTTTTGCTTAGTTTCTCGTTTAGCCTAGCTAAAGGTTTGTCAGTTTGGCTTATCTTTTTATACAACCTACTCTTAGTTTTTTTAATCTTTTATTTTGTTTTCCTGTTATCTGTTTTGTTTATTTAGGTTCTAATTTTTTATTTTGTTACTTCTAACTTGGGGCTTAGGTTGTTCTTCTTTTTCTAGTTCCTTGAGAAGTTAAGTTGTTCACTTGATTTATTTCTTGTTCTTTAATGTATTTATTAATTTGTTGCTGTGAACATCCTTCTTAAAACTGCTTTAATTGTATTCTATAAGTTTGAAAAGTGTTTCCACTTTATTACTCTCAAGACTTTGAAAAATATTTCTTTTCTTTGATCCATTGACTTTTGAGAAGAGTATTGTTTAGTTTCCATGTATTCATGAATTTTCCCATTTTCCTTCTGCTGTTAATTTGTAGTTTCATACCATTGTTCTCAAAGAAGATACTCAATATGATTGTAATCTTCTTACATTTGTTAAGACATTTTTTCATTTTTTTTCTTTTATTTATTTTTTATTTAAATTTGACATACAATATTATATGAGTTCCAGGTGTACAGTATACTGATGAGACAGTTGTATAACTTACAAAATCCTCATTCTCAGACATGTGGTTCCCATCTGACACCATACATAGTTCACACCATATATAGTTATTAGGTTGGTGCAAAGATAGTTGTGGTTTTGGACCATAAATTATAAATAATTATAAATAGGCTCAAGCACATCTTTATTAATCAAAATAAGAACCATTACAATCAACACATTTTTGCCAATGAGAAATGTTTGTGGGAGGATCCAAGATGGCGGCATGAGAGGAGAACGCCGATAACTGCCTGGGAAGGGCCTTGTGAACAGAGGGGAATCCACAGGGGAAACCCTGAGAAGAAACCTCAACTAAGCGGACCACACAACACGGAACAAAACACAAAGGTTAGAGAAAAAAGGGGAGAGTGGGAGAGGAAAAGGGAAGTAGCGGTTCGGGGACAGAGACTCGGAGTGCGGCCGGGGCTGGCAAAAACAAAGGGGGGTTGGGGGACTACCGTCAAAGTGGAGCTGGATCGAGGGCGGGCTGGAAGCCGAGACCTAGGGAGCATTGAAGCCCCACAAGACTGTGGACAATTTAACATCCGAACTCAAGGGACAGCACGCAGTGCCCTAATCAGATCACAGAGCCTAAAGTGGAACAGGGACTGTGGAGCAGGGCGGCGGCACTTCCCGGCGGGCGGGGTGAGAGCAGGGCACCAGCCCACAACAACTCAGCACCCCTGATTTACGGAGGAGATTGACTGTGAGGGAGCGCCTTCTGAGGACAGGGCTCTTGGAGTGAGGGCTGGGGCTTGAGTGGGCATAGCTGCATTGGACGTGCTTGGACTGAATCCGGCGGTCTCAACAGAGCCGGGAGCGTAGAGCGGCTGCCGCCCCAGCTACGGCCTGTGTGCACAGGGCTTTCGGCGCCCCACCCACCGGGCCTCCGTGGCGCCACTGCCAGCGTGCAACTGGGCTTTTGGCGCCCCACCCACCGGGCCGCAGCGACACCCCTGCTTGCTTGCCAGCACGCAGTTGGGCTTTTGTTGCCCCGCTCACCAGGCCGCTGCAGCGACTCTGCCTGCGCGGAAGTGCGCGGCTGGGCTTTCGGCGCCCTGCCCACTGGGCCGCTGTGCATCACTGCGTGCGCACACCGGGCTTTCAGTGCCCCGCCCAACGGGCCGCTACAGCGCTGCTGCCTGCTTGTGAGCGCGCAGTTGGGCTTTTGGTGTCCCACCCACCGGGCCTCTGGGGCGTTGCGGACCGTGCGCGCAACTGGGCTGCCGGCCTGGTCTCCGCAGTGTCATTGCCTGTGCGCGGGACTGCATGGCCAACCAGGGCCTCTGCCAAGCCCCAGCCCATCCAAGTGCTGCCCTGTGGGCGTGCCTTACAGATACAATTGAAGGAGGGGCAGCCAGGAGGAGGAAAGACCAGAGCTCCTGCACCCCTACCACACTGAACCACCAGCCCCCCTGCTGAAAGAGGAATCTGCTATTGTGTCTCAGGCCCGCCCTAGCTCCTATTCACATGCCCCCACCCCGGCCACACCTTTACTACCCTGCTATCTAACAGCGAAGACAGCAACCTGAAGTGCCCCAGGACACAGAAGCTGTCTCCCTCTCCCAAAATCTCCTTCTCCCACAACTGAGTCCAAAAGAAAAAATAAAGAGAAGCCCATCTGATAGGCAAACCCCCAGAGGGAAAACAGACGCATGCCTAAAGCAAAAAGAACCACATCAAACACAATGCACACCTCTGAATCCAAAGCCCCTC
>PVKE010024575.1:0-23701 GCA_004027555.1 Craseonycteris thonglongyai | reverse complement strand
AAATAATAACAATACTGCATATTACGATCGGGGACAACAATACAAGTATATTAAAATCTAATATAGATATATTCAAATTTACAAGAAGTATGTTAAAGTTACAATATATTTATTACGGTTTACAATACTGACTTCTTCATTTAAATAGAATTATTGTTATTCCTAATATATTTGTAATACTGTCCCTTATTTTTCTCTCTGTGTAATGACCACAGTTTAGAGATCTGTTGCCGAGAATGCTCACTTATCAAGTAAATAGATAGGTAAGAAAAACAATTTAATTTAAAACAAAGAAAAGGTACTTACATTTTAAACAGAAGAAAAATTGAAACTCAATGTGGTCACCAAGGATAAATAATATTGATAATAATACTGTTAATACAAAAGAAAAGAAGCTACCGTATGACACTACCAAATATTCAAGCTAACTGACTGTGTTCTTCGATGAGTCGAGTCGTAACTGTTGTGTTCACGCGTTGTGTCCCGTGACAAGTGTAACACATAAGTCAAAATGTATTGTCTGGGTGGGCGGAGATCACAGTGTCAGGCTGTCAGAATTGTAGGAATTTATGACCTTGGCAAATTCCCAGAATGCATTAAACTATTGCTAGAAAGTTTTGTCTTCTACAATCGCTTCAAAGTCCATGGGACACGGAATTCCACCCCAGACATTGCGAGCGATCGACGATCAACCAAAATTGGCCTCACGATCGACCAGTCGTCTGCGATGGCCTTGTTGGCCAGCCCTGCTCTAGATGACCCAGCAATCTGTCGCTTAGGCATTAACCCGAGAGAAAACCGGTCCACACCAACACGTGTGTGCAGACGTTGGTCGCAGCTTTACGTGTAATGCTAAAAACTGGAAAACACACAAATGTTCATCATCTAGTGAATGAATAAACAAATTGGGGTCCAGCCACACAACAGAAGACTATGCAGTAATAAAAAGGAATGAATCGCTGATACAAGCCACCAACCGGAGGAAGCTCCAAAACATTATGCTAAGTGAAAGCAGCCAGACACAAAAGCTACATACGATATGGTTTCATTTATTTGACCTTTGGACAAGAGAGAACTATGGGGACAAAAATCAGATTCGTGGTTGCCAGGGGTTGGGGGTCAGAGCAGGGCTTAACTACAAAGGGTCACTAGAGAACTTGATGGGGTGACAGAAATATTCTGTATGTTGATCGTGAATATGCAGTTGTCAAATGCACAGAACTGTCCACCTAACGGGGTGAACTTTCCTGTATGTAAATTATACCTTAATAACACAGACCAAGAAAAGTCTCTGTGCCCAGTTTGGATGGTTATTCCTGGTGACATGCCTAAAGCTGGTAGTCAGTAAGTACTGGTTGAGTGAGTGAATGCATCTTTATGGCCGTTCTGCTTTTCAACGCTTTCAAATGGTGTGGAACTGGAAGTAGGAGATAGTAACCGCTCCAGTCCTCTCCAAGGCCCTGAGGACTGCCCCCGGGACCTCTCTTCCTGGAGGGGGTGGGAGAGGACCTGCTTGGGGCAGGAGGAAGCAATACCCCCACTCCCCGGCCGGCTTTCTGAGGAAGTCTTATTCATCTGGAAGTGGGAACCTCTTTCCGGATACACCCACTTGCCAACCCAACATGCAAACATTGTTTGGAGGGTCTGAGTGGCCAGGCCTGGCTGGGACCACCGCATGCAGGAGAAATGCCCGTCTCAGGGCCGCAGAGCATTCTAGAGATGCCAGTGCCCCCCCCAAACTTTCGCTATTTCCTTCTAACCCAGCAATTGTCTTTTAAAATGGGTTATAGAGCAAACAGATCATTAAACAACCTTTCCCATTTCAATAATATATGACAACTAATTACTTTAAGAGTATATAGCTGGCTTTAGGAAAATATGTCAATTTATATTTATAGATCCGTTATGTTACTTTTGTTTTGTCAAACGGCATTTTTTCTCTATGCATGCCATAGGATTTTTTTTTTTTAAATCATTTAAACCACAGCTCAGTGGTGTTAAGTACATTTGCAGTATTGGGCAACTCATCTCCAGAGCTCTTTCATCTTGCAGAACTGAAACTCTGTGTCCATTAAGCAACGCCTCCTCAGTCCCTGTAACCACCATTTCTGTCTCTATGAATCTGACTACTTGAGGCGCCACAGATAAGTGGGATTGCACAGTATTTGTCTCTTTGCAACTAGCTTGTTTCACTGAGTGTCATGTTCTTAAGATTCATCCATGGGATAGCATGTGTCAGAATTTCCTTCTTTCTTAAAGCTCAATAATAATTGTGTGCATCGACCACATTTCCTTTATCCATCCATCCACTGCTGGACACTTGTGTTCCTTGTACCTCTTGGCTTCTGTGAATAATGCTGCTATGAATGTGGGTGCACAAATGTCACTTTAGACCCTGCTTTCAGTTCTAGTGGAGATTATCTATCTATCTATCTATCTATCTATCTATCATCTATCTATCTATTATCTATCTATCTATCTGTCTATCTATCTATCTATCTATCTATCATCATCTATCTATCTATCTGTCTGTCTACCCTCTGTCCATCCATCCATCCATCTTTCCATAAGTGGAATTACTGGATTATATCTTAATACCATTTCTAATTTTCTGAGGACCCTCCATACTGTTTTCCATAGTGGCTGCACTATTTTACATTCTCACCAACAGTGCACAAGGGTTTCAATTTCTCCACATTCTTGCCAACATTTGTTATTTTCTGTTTTTTGTTTTGTATTGTTTTGTTTTGTTTTTAGTAGCTATCCCAATGGGTGTGAGGTGGTGTCATGTTGTGGGTTTCGTTTTCATTTCCCTGATGATTAGTGATGTGGGCATTTTTTCGTGAACTTACTGGCCATCTGTATGTCTTCCTTAGAGAAATGTCTATTCAAGTCCTTTGCTGATTTTGAATCAAGTTCTTTTCTGTATTTTTTTGGTGGTTGTGGAGTTGTAGAAGTTCACGCCCCCCCCCCCCCCCACACATACACATGCACACTTAAACGCAATAGAACGTGTGTGCAGGATGCTCCGCTCCCTGTGGATAGGCAGGCAGTGGCTGGGAGCCACCCCCGTGGCCAGGCTGAGGACCCCACAGACTCCTCGCGTGGTGGGGCAGGGAAGGGCCACCTTGCTTCTTCTGGGATACTTGGCAATATCTAGAGATGGGGGTGGGGTGGGCTTGCTACTGGTATCTGGTGGGCGAGGCCAGGGGTGCTGGTAAGCCTTCTGCAACGCACTGGACAGCCCCACACAACAAAGCGTTACCCAGCCCCAAATGTGATCGGTGGGTGCCAAGATTGAGAAACCCCGCGCTAAGATGAGCTGAGCGTTTGGTACCCCCTCCCTCCCCCCCCCCCAGGTCTCTTTTCCTGGAGGGTGCATCAGACTGCTGAGGTCTCCCAGACACCTCCCGTGTCCTGTGCAGACACGAGCCGCCTGACGTCTGCCAGGCTACCCACTGCAGCCCCGGCTGTCTCTTCCTAACAGCTGCCCCCTTCCCTCTCCTGCTTCCCTCACCGCCTTGCAGATTCCTCCCGGAAGCCCTCCCCCAGCAGGTCATTGTGCAGGTGTGCGCTGCTCAGCTCCGCCTCCGGGAGCCTGGCCTGAGACATGGGTGGGGGAGGGGGGTGACTGTCATTTGTCAGTGAGAGAAAGGAGTGCCCGGACCACTCAGCAAACACTGCCAAGGCCCTGGCCGCTGAGAGGACCCGGGTCAGCCCCATCGGATGTCTTTGCCAGTCACCACTGGCCCCCCGGGTGCTCAGCCAAGCACTGACCTGCCAAAGCCCCCTGTCAAGGGATGGATGGAGAGACAGCAAATATGAGGCACTGCTACTGTACCAACCAGACGGCAAATGCAAGGCAGTCACTTACTTACATTAGAGGGGATTTGCCGACTGTCTCGTCCCCTCATGTTGCACTAGACCGTCTGCCCGCCTGCTGGGCTTTTCTGGGAAGGTGGGAATTGAGAGAAGCCCTGAAAGATGAGGTGATGTCAGCAGGAAGTGGCAGACACAGTGTACCCCCTCCCAGGAAAGAGCTTGTACAAAGGCCCTGAGGCAGGCAAGCACACAGCAAACACAGGAAAACCTCACCACCACTAACCAGAAAAGTAGCTCGTGTCCCGGAGACCCCGAGGAAGCTGGTGTGCCTGGTGTTCGTGACGAAGGGGAGTCGGAGGACAGCGTCAAGTCTCAGGGCCTCATGGGACAGGCCTGGGGGTCTTGCCTGAGATGTGATGGGGAGGTTTCAGGCAGTGTGATAAAGCAGTCGGTTTTCTGTTTTAAGAAGATCATCTGACTCTGGAGAGTCTGTCATGTTAACAGGGAAATTGAACGCTCAAGAGAAAAATGATGGGCCATTTCAAGGCTAAGAGAATTACTTTGCTGTGTATCCTTGAAATGGTTAAAAGCCATTGTATTTTCCGGGGTTGTACGGGAAGGGTTAAGGAAGAAGAATTGGTTTTAAAAAGTAAAACGGCAAAAGTCCATATGAAACCTTTGTAAAATTTAAAGTTTCTTCTTATGCCATAGCAAAGAATGAACACGAGTTGAGTAATTTTTATTTGATTAGATGATTCCATGCAGATCTTTTACTCAGGAGTTTTATTTTGATAGCTTATGGGCAAAAGGCTATGGTAATTATTTGCAAGGATATTGTTAAGCCTTGAATTTTGAAATTCTGCTTGTACGTACTGCTGTCTTTAAAATGGTAGCTGCTATTTCAAATTCTAAATTAAGGTAAAGGAAGTCATTTCTTTAAAGAAAAGGAGCGGGGAATGGTGCTTATGCAAATTCTACTAGTTTAAGAGATGAATAATTTCCATCAAACAGATCCATCAAACTCTGAATAGTTTCCATCAGACTAATTCCCATCCAATTTTTCTGTTATACTTTCTCACTTGAAATCTTAGACAAACTTGTTCATGTCTATTCAATTAAAAATGGTTTTATTGGTAGCTTATTTTCTATCCATTTTTTAAAGATTTATTTTAGTGTTTGAGAGAAGGTGAGAGAGAGAAGGGAGGAGGGCCCAGTGCAGTGTCCATAGTTGCACATCATTAGGGGTGACATAGTTTGATTCCACACAGGTGGGTGTGGGGCTGCGCAGGGCAGGAACCAAACAGGGGGCCTCCCGCACGGGAGGTGAGAACCTTCGCCGCCATCAGAGCAGTTACCTGATATGCCGCAGTTCAGCATATGGGTTTGCACGGGTTGGGATTCGAACCCTGGACCTCATGGTTGCAAGGCAAGCACTCACCCTGCTGAGCTATTCCGGCATCCCCTTCTATCCTTCTATCCGTTCTCCCAATTGGCCATTTCAGTAATGAAATCATGATATTTTTCTGAGTATTAAGGCTAAGAATGATTTTCATCCCCAGGATTGTTTTTCTGGAAAGGCTCCGAAGGCTGTGTGGCCCAGGAGAGAGGTGGGGGGTGGGGGGTTGAGATGTGTGTGCACACAGGAGGTGGAGACCACTGGCCGTGCTGATGTCTGAGACGGGCTGAAGATGAGGGGGCATCCTGGGTGGCAGCCACGTTTTCAGCGTGAGCCAACAGCCGAGCCAGTTACTGAGAAGGGGACCCCGGAGGGGAACTGGTGTCCTGATTAGGTGGTAAAGGGAAGAAGACTTGCACTTAGAATATGTTACTTAGAAAGCAAAGCCTGTCTCCAAGGCACGTTATCAGCGGGGAGGAGCCGGGAGACTGGAGATATTGGAGGTGGCCTTTCAGGAAACCTTAGCATGTAAACTCATGGGATAGTATGAGGTCAGGTGGGCGAAATGGCAGCGGAGAGAGGAGAGCCCAGCACCACACCCCAGGAAGCCACCATCTAGAAGCTGAGAGAGAGAGAGAGAGAGAGAAAGAAGTCCGCAACAGGTTCTGCACAAGAAGAGCAGCAGAGGTAGGAGAACATGTGGGAAAAGTGCAGAATCCAGGGAGCGAGGAGAAGAACGTGTTTTCAGAACGAGGAAGTGGGTAGGTAAGTTGAACGCAAAGGTCAAGCAAGATAGAAACAGAAATGCTGTGATTTGCGTTTGCAACATGGAGTCGCCAAGTGATATTGACAAGGGCAGAACTGGACTGGAGTGGGTGTGGGGTGCGTGGGTGTGAGGAGTGTGTGTGAGCAAGTCCACACTGCCCACCACTCTTGAGGAGTTTTGCTGCAACCGGGGCAAAGGTGGGCGAAGGCTCCGTACCACGCATCTTAGCAGCAGGAGGACGCGGGCTAAGACGGTGGTGTGCTAGTAAATGTTTAACCACCTCCCTTTGGAAAACCAAAGCCTTCATGTATAGGGGGAGAATCTCTCCGAGCACAGCCCCTTGCAGGTGAACAATGTAAGGTCACCTAGCAGACAGGATCCCCGAGACCGTTCCAGTGGGCTCCTGGGGGCTTGCATGGCCAGCTCCCGCACACCACTGCACCGGAGGAAAGTTCTTTCTCAGAAGGACAGACACTAGGACGTGTGGGTAAGAGCTTGGACGTGCTGCTGAGGACGGAGAGGTGGCATGGTCTCAGGACAGCAAAGGCCCAAACAAGGGGGGTGAGGCCCAGGGAATGAGGTGCTGCCAATCTGGGGATGGGCAGGGGAGGGAGGCCGCTTCCCAGGCTCCTGTTCTCCCAGTGAAACAGGACCCAAGGCCATCGGCAGAGGATGGGTCTGGGGACCCCGGTGCGGACGGAGTTGAAGGATTGTAAGCCAGAGGGATTTGAACAGGAGCAGAAGGACAGGAAGGCATGGTGGGTGAAGGGGTTGTTGGGGTTAGAGACACGGGGGTGGGTGGGGGTGAGAGAGAATGTGGTGACCTAAGCCAGGGTGTGACCTGCTGGTGGGTGGCTGTTCTGGAGACAGGCAATGGACCGGGAGGTCATCCTAGTGGATGTGTCATCAACATGTACATTGACGAGGTCAAAAATGCTGCAGGAGTTGGGGTGGAAAGGAAGACGGGCAGCCAGGAGCTGCAGCCTCCGGCGGCACGTGAGGGCATGCGTGCACCTGCACGTGTGCAGTGGGGGCAAACTGGACGTCGGTGCGTGACAGCTATTAGGAGTAGGTAGCCTGTGAGTGGTGTGAGCCTCAAAAAGCAGGGGTTGTGCAACAGAGAGGGGGAGACATGGTCCATAAGTGGCAATGGCGACTCAAGACACCTTTTGCCTCCCATTGTGAGATCCAAGGGGTGTGTGAGGGAGAGACAGCCCAGCCTGTCTGGCTGCAGTGGGACCTTCTCAGGGGGAGCCAGGTGCCCGTGAGGGAATGGAGGTGGAGCTGGAGGGGTTTACTGACTGCAAAGTAGGGGTTCCTTGGTGGGCTGGGGAGGGCTGGAGGGGAGGCCAGCCTGGGGAGCACGTCTGATTGGGGATGAGCAGAGCGATGTGCACCTGGGAGCAGAGACTGTGGTCAGAACGGGGTGAGCTGTAACCTTGCTTGGGCACAACACATTTCACACCAGCGTGCCTCCAGCATTCTCATCCGGAGGCCAGACTTAAGATCTTACGACACGTGATGGGATTTAACCCCGGAGCTGGCTGAGGTTAAGCGTCGTCTGCCATGTCCCCATTGCTGAGCTCTCACTCCTTCAGCGCGGACCTCCTGAGTTCCCGCTCAGACGCCTGGCCTCCAATGTAGACTCCCGGGCCTGCGACACACCTGCCTTACAGACTTCCTCCACAAGCTAATGTCAAATCTCCTTAGCATGTCCTCCTTTGTTTCTCCTGAAGCTGTCCACTTGTGACCTGTAAAACTTTCTTTGACAGGATCCAGTTTCTCTTACTTGTCAGGTTAACTCAAAATGTACTACTTCCAAGGGCATTTTCTTTGATTATTCAAATTTCTCTCCTGAAAAAAAAGGGGATTCAAAGCCACTGACCATAGCCCAACTTCTTCTCCTTGATTTACATGGTAGTAGCAGAATTAGTACACTAGGGCCTGATTCCTCCTGTGGTCTTTCGAGGGAAGACATTGACCACAAGTATTTTTCTGCAGAACTCAGAGGATTCTTAATAATGAACCCAATATGACCATGCACTCTGCTTGTTGCATTAATAGAATTGGTAATAGAACAGCTGTTCAACTCCGACTTCAGAGGAAAAGATACCCCATTTTGCTGAAGACACAGGATTTCAAGTACTCAGAGTTACCACTTGGAATTTTCCATCTTTAGAACCTAGCCTCCGGAAGTAAGAGAAATGCTATTTTGGGTTTTTGCGTGGCAGGGTAGTGGCATTCAGTGTAGTAATAGTACAAATGAGAAATTCAACAAGGTTACAGGAACTGCTGAAAGAAAATATGAATCAGAGCCATTCCAGTGTGCGTGTCACCAGCATTAACTTTTAATTCTGTAATTCCTTTAACAAAGGGCGTCCTCTGATGAAATTCTCCATGAGCTGTAGAGTTAAAAAACAAAAGGCAAAAAACAAAACAAAACAAAACAAAATAAAAAACCCAGGCCTGTAAAAGGTATCAAACAATGGGAACATAAGAACCATTTAAAATAACATGTCCATTGACACAGCTACGGCCTGACCCCACTTACTATATTTAGAGATCGTTCTGAGGGCAATGAACAAAGATGCTCTCGTTTGTTTTTTTTTTTTAAAGATTTATATTATTGTTTTTGAAAGAGACAGAGAGAAGGGGGAGGGTCCAGAGCAGTCTCCATAGTTGTCTGTCATCAGTTTTCGACATGGTTTTGTTCCACACAGGTGGGTGGGGGCCGCACAGGGCAGGAACTGGGCTGGGGGCCTCCCACATGGGAAGCACACCCCAGGTCAGCATATGGGTCCACATGGGCCGGGGCCAGGATTCGATCCTCGGTCCCTGGGGCTGCAAAGCGAGCGCTGAACCCGCTGAGCCATCCCGGCTTCCCCGATTCCCTCGTTTTGATACTGTTCTGTGGTCCACGATCTAAGCTTGTTTTGTTCTCCCCTTTTCTACCCGTATTTATTGAGTGTCTGCTATGAGCAAGGCGCCATCAAGTTTTTAGGGGAAGCATTAATTCATGTAAATAAATAGTCATAATGCAAAGCACATGTGCTAGGGGATATAAGAAGCCCCAAACACTCTGAAAGTTGAAAGAAAGGAGAGTTATTTCTTGCCAGGGGATGAGAGAAGGAATCTTAGAGGAAGTGGGGTTTGAGTGCTGTGTCAAAGGCATAGTCAGTGTGGGACAGAAGGAAGCTATAATGGAAACAGCAGCCAAGGCGGGGGAGTTAGTGAGCGCCAAGCTGGGTTTCATGTTTGGGGAATGCCAGGTAGACTGGTGTGGGGACAACACAGGGTGCAAAAAGGGTAGAAAATCAGCCTCTAGCCAGACACGTGTAGACTCCAAGCTAAGAAATATGGTTACCACGGAAAGGTAATGGGGAGCTGCCAGAAGTGGAGGCTACGTGCTCGGAAGCTGAGCCTCCCAGCACATGTGGGATGGTTTGGAGAAGGGGGAAACTGGTGCAGAGCCAGCAGCTGTGACACGACACGTGTCCCACGTCTAGGATCTTTTTATGTTGTTATTTCATTATAATCATCATCTCCCAAAACTATTTATTCGATGCCAACCATGCGCCAGGCACGAGTCAAGCCTTGAGGATACCCAAATGGTCAGCACAGAATGCAATGGAGGGTATGTTCTTGAAGGGATCAGATACTAAGCGAGAGTAGGAGGACAATGTCAGATCAGTAGATTCTGCTGAGAAAACACAACACGGCATCCTACCCCTGCCAGGACTGGGGGTGGGTAGGTGATGTGGAGCAGCTTCCAACTGGAAGCATCTCTGAGTGCTGGCTCAGATACACGGTTAGAAAGCTGCCTTGAAAGCTCACATGGGATAGTAAGGACGAACTCGGTTGAATTGAACTAGGAAACTGGAACCCAGAGTTGAGTCCTGACATTGCTTTTGCCCCGAGGACAATCCCAATCCAGGAGAACTTGAATTTGGGATTTAGTGACTTTGATGGGGTGGGCGGGAAAATCCTTGTTCCTTGTCCTCAAACTAGGAGACCCAAGTTGGAATTAAACAGGGGCTGTGCTATCAGTGTGAAAGGCTGAACCGGAAGTAAGCCTTCCTCCCCACCCCCAAGAGCTGAGATCTCAGGGCTGCCCCAAACCCTGGAGAACCTACCATATTTTTCACTCCATAAGAAGCACTCCCCCCGCCCCAAAAGTGGAGGGAAAAGTGTGTGTGTCTTATGGAGCAAATACTGCAAAGAAGAGTGCACGTTGGGGACCTTAATGATGCCGTGGGGAAGCCTGCAGCCAGATCAGGAAGCAGGGACTGCATGGAAGGAGAGCGGGTCCAGGCAGGTCACGTGTGTCTTATGGAGTGAAAAATATGGTAGTCCCTTTTCAAATACACAGCAAACATTTTCTTGACAGTTCTTTGGAACCATGAAAATCTCTAAGACCATCTGAACCGAAGGACCCCAATTTCAGTTATTCAAATGTTCCTGTCTCTTTAGAGTGCTTGACAAGAAGAAAAATCCATTGAAAACGTTTGGTTTCTGGCCCAGCATGTAAACTTAGAAGTCAATATCCCATCCTAACAAATACAAAAGAAAAAAAATGAAAAAAGAAAAAAAAAGAGAACAAACTGGAAAGCCAACAACTCTTCCTAAATCAGTAAAAGTTGTGAGGTCACAGATCACAGGGCAAACCACTGTCCCCCGCCCCCCAAATTGGAGAAACACACAGACAGATAATAGAGAATCACAATTCTCACCCCCCCCTCCTCCCCCAGCAGATACTCCCATGGGAATCAGTGCTGGGGGAGGAAAACCTCAGTGGTCTTTGCTGAGGGTTCAGTGGGGACAAGTCTGAAGACACTCCAGAGAACCCAGTCATGGGGGCGGGGGAACCTCCACACTTGTTGGGAGTTTTAGCACCTGAAGTACCTGCTTCTCCCAGTGACTATCAGGGACAATGTCCTGGATCTTCTGGTGGTTTTGAAATGCACCGGGACACCAGTCTTCATGAGGCTGCCCTGGGGGAAACTAGTTAACCAGAGCTTAAAGGGCTGGGGTTTTACTGGAGCCTTGGTGACTTGGGAGAAGACAGACACACAACTCCAGCCCCCTTCTGGCCACCTCCTTCCACCTAAAAGGGGAGGAAATGTGGAGAGACCTGGGTGAAGGTCAGAGTCCAGAGCAGGGCTGTCCAACCGTGTGGCTTCCCTGGTTCACACTGGAAGAAGAATTGTCTTGGGCCACGCACAGAATACACCCACACTAATGACAGCTGGTGAACGAAAAAAAAAGGTCGCAAAGAAACCGCATAAAGTTTTAAGAAGGTTTATGAATTTGTGTTGGGCTGCAGGTTGGACGGGTTTGCTCTCAGACAAAGGCACCGCCCTGCCCTGGTGGTAGCTCCTGCCTTCTCAGCGTGATTACCTGCCAGGTTGTTGGCCAGCTGCGTGTGGGGGCACCAAAAAATAACTTTTCTCCCCACAAGTTCTTCAAGCTGGGCTAATCATCAAGTTAACATGAGACAGATTTGCAGGAGAAAATGTCCAAAATGTATTACGGATGTACATGTGGGAGTGCCGTAAGAGGGAAGACCCGGGCAGTTGAGGTTTCTAAGCCATTTTTGGACAAAGGAGAAAGCGGGCAGCGGTCTGGGATTTCAAAGAGAAAGTAGACAATTGCAGGTCGACAAGAAAGAATGAACGTGCGGTAAACAAATTCTTGGGCCACGAGTCCAACTTGGGCTTTGCTAGATTTCCCCCTGTCTGTCACGCTGGCTTAGAGTTTGGTGCTGGAGTGATGATGTGCCCTTCTGCCATTAACCCATTTCCCATTGGCCCCAAGAGCACTCCCTGGTGGCACTTGCGGCTGCTGCGTTTACCCCGAGATAACTCGTGATTGCAGTCCTTGCCTCACTCTCTACACCTGTCACCAAATATCTCACTTTTTATTATTCTTTTTTGCATCACTCTAACATATCGATAGTCTTTGGAAACAAATGACATCATTCTATTTATAGCATTCTGTTTTTAGTACAAAATTTAGTGATTTACAAAATACACTAATAATCACAAACGATAGTCATTCTCAGTCACTGACAATGTCAAATTCTAGGACACATAGCATTCCTATGTGTGAAAAAGATTATTAAATACTGATCATCATATACATTTCTGTTACGTTAGCATTAGAGATGAGTTCTGTTTAGAAATAACTTCAAGAAGAGTTTTTATACTTTATTTTCACATTGAAGACCAGTCAGATTTGCTTCCGCCTCAAAGAGCGTGTTTATGGAAGATTCAACAAACACAGCAGTGAGCTGCACTTTGTTTCTAAACGGGAAATGGGTTAAGTAGGTAAGGAGTGGGTGGGTCAAAAGTCCTTTCTGAGTCTTCTGTTCCTTAGTAACCAGATTAAAATCAGTATCCCAAAAGGGACATTTTGGGGTGGCAAAATTTTGGTCCTCCTTGACAGTATCATGACAGATGGGAGGGGCCTTCGTCCTGGTCACGTAGGACGAATGCTTCCACACATGCGTTGGTGGCTGAATATTTTACACCTTCAGCACAGCCATAGAGTCAAGAGTCTTGTCACATACGTTCCTGCAGATGGCTGTTAATTACTTAATAAAGCATAAGAGAAAAGGAAGTTCATAGGTCTGTTTTCTGAGGAGCTATTTCATGTACTAACTTATTGGCAGCCAACAGAACTACACATTACAAATATTTACACTATTTTCTTTTTCTTTAAAGATTTTATTGTTTGAGAGAGAGAGAGAGAGAGAGAGAGAGAGAAGGGGGAGGGCCCAGAGCAGTCTCCATAGCTGTACATCATTGGTTGAGACATGGTTTCGTTCCACACAGGTGGGTGTGGGGCCGTGGGGGGTGGGACCTGAACTGGGGGCCTCCCACACAGGAGGCAGGAACCTTTGCTGCCACCCTAGTGGTTACCCGCTGCACCGCAGTTCAACATGTGGGTTTGCATGGGCCGGGGCCGGATTCAGTCGCTCAACCTGCTGAGCTATCCTGGTATCCCCTGTATACTATTTTCTTAATGTAGTTTCTTCGAATTTGTGAATAGCTAAAAGCTATCTTTTTTTTTTAATCCCTGGCTAGAACACCTGTTAACATATAGTGAGCATATAGTGAATGAGAAATAAGCTTTTGTTTCTGCAAAAAGATAAACATAAAAAATTATAATAATAATAAGTAAAATAAAATAAAGCCTGGCTTTTACATAATAGTACAAATGATTGGCACTTGTGAGATATTTTACAATTATGAAGTGTCACCAAAACAAACAAACAACAAAAACAAGCAACAATCCTGAAAAGTAAATACCGTAACGTCCACAGTGTAGAAGAAACTGAGGCTTGGTGAGAAGGTCGGCTCCCCATGACCTTCATGGGACATGCTGTGCTCCTGAGCAGCAGCCCCTGCACTCTTTATTGCCACCACTGGCTTAAGGTCCACCCCCCCCAGGCTATGAGCTCCGTGAGTTCAGGAGCCGTATTAGACTCAGCCACACCTGCACACACGGGGCCAAGCAGGGTATGTACTCGGGTGTTCAGTAAACACTGGTTGAATGAAATGCAAGTCCAAGGAAACAAGTTTCTTTGGGGTGGAGATAGTTTGGTAATGTCCTTATTTGGGGGACAATGTCCTGACACAATCCCTAATTAAATTCTTAAACTAGCGTCTTCAGAAAGGAGCAAATGGAGGCAAATCTGAAATCTACTCAGTGCAGCTGGTTCCACTAACTCAAGTTCATAGAACAAAATTGGCTTGAAGACCTGTCGGGGAGGCCGGGGCAGCTCAGCAGTGGAGCACTTGCTTGCAGTCACGAGGGCCGGGGTTTGACTCTGGCCCTGGCCCGTGCAAACCCCAGATGCGGAGCTGTGGTACAGCTGGTCACCGCCCGGAGGGCTCGGTGGCGAAGCTTCTCGTCTCCCACGCGGGAGGCCCCAGGTTCAGGTCCCGCCCTGTGCAGCCCCACGCCCACCTGTGTGGCATGAAACCGTGTCACAACTGATGACGTGCAACTGTGCAGACTGCTCTGGGCCCTCCCCCTTCTCTTTCTCCCCTTTCTTCTCTCAAACAAGAAAATAAATCTTAAAAAAAGAAAAAGACGGAAGGGGAGGCCCTCCTCTTTGTCTTCCTGTCCCCGGCATTTTGGGGACCTTGGACGTGGGTGCAGACATGGCCATACCAAGAACCACACTGTGTACAACTAGGCCACCAAATGGCACAGAAACAGCATCCAGAGACCCAATCATGAAGACGCGGACCTCTTAGGCATGGCCCCCAGGTCTCTGGGGAGCACGCAGTTGGCCAGGAAGCACAGCAAGGTCACCACGGCCCTGTGTGCACATGCGTGGCCCCTAAGGTCTCAGAAAGGCCAGGAGGTCAAGTCCAAGATCTCACAGGGCATCCGCGGCGAGCTCAGTGGACTGGCCCGCCCACCGCGAGTCTCAGGCTCAGCCCCACAAAGTCTGGGCCCCCGCTCCTACCTTTACCACCCCATCAAATCTGGAAAGGAAAGAGGCTTGCAGTCCACCCCTATTTCCAGGGAGATGGAGTTCCCCAAAGAGCACACAAGGCCAAACTTACACAGTGTCACAGCTATGCCTAGACAGTCTTTGAAGTGGCCCATAAATTGGTGAGAACAGTCTCTTTTCTCTGAGCCTAACGGCCAGTTTCTCCTCGGCTTTGAAAGGGATTAGCGTATCTGCAGTTGACACTAGAAGGAGGGGATGCCTTGTGTTTGGGGAAAGACACTCCTGTCTGTAGTCTGGGCAGATGAGAACCAGCAGGTCCTGTCTCTGGTCTCCTCCCCACTCCCCCCAGGGTGGTCACTCTGGGAGCGGCAGAAATGCTGGGACTCCGTGTGTTCTCCTCCCTGAGCACCGTGCCGGGCCCAAGGGACACATCATAATGACGCTGTCCTCCCCCTTGAAGAATCCACAGCCATGAGCCCCAAATGACATTACGATGAGAAGAGATGTAAAGAGAGACATCAAAATGGCATGGGTACACGGAGGCGTACACAGTTAGCTGAGGCGGATCTGGGAAGGTCACACGGAGGACGTGACATTTGATCAGGGCCCCAAGGTTTGAATGTGACTTCACTAGGGGAGGACAGATGCCTTTAGAGGGAGGCCTGAAGGGCACAGCACATCCCAGGTGCAGCAAAGAGATGGTGAGGACAGGGAGCGAGGCAGAAGATGATGTGGAACAGGAGTTGGGGCCAAACTTCACTTTGTCCTGGCATTTTCTGTGAGAAAAACAGTGCAAGGCTAACAGTTCATTCTGCTCCTTTACCCGAGCCAGAGAAGAAAACAGTTTTGAGTCTCCTGTACCCTTCCTATACAGGAGGAAAGGAAAAAGACCAAACCAGAGGTGTCATTCCCAGACCTGTATCCCAGTGAAGCCACCTGTGGGCAGAGTGACCAACCGAAGTGAGGTTCCTGGTGTTCCCGTCTCTTGGTTGAGTCACTTCACTTCTCAGTGACCTTTGTTGGGAGTCAGAAACACAGCTGTGGTCTTGATCTTTGAAAATCCAAGAAGCCTCTATTTCTATTCTTTCTACCTTAGCTGGACACCCTTCACACACAGACTCCAGCACTTGTCCCCACGAAGAGTGAGAATCTCATGTTCATTGCAGTTCAAGCTGTGGGAACTTCCTCTAGGCTAATAATATGCGCGTTCCCACCAGGAGTGACTGGCCAGATCCTGGGAGAGAAAGAAATTCATATTTGAAGCTCAAGCTAATTGTTCTCGTATTATTTTGCACTTCTTTATGACATGAGCCATGAGCACGCAGGAGACAAGATACCGGACGAGCTCACGTGAGTGTAAAAACCAAGCAGGCTGGTGCCAGTTACAGGAACATGAAAGTCAACATTCAACCAAGGGAAGGGAGCCATCAGCCAGCAAGCTACTTTCTATTTCTAGGAGTGTTACAGAAAACCCTAGTAAGACCCCTACCTGCGCAATTAACATTTTGCTGGTCTTAAGACTCACAGTGGAGCCTTGTGAAACGTCAATAGATGTAAACAATTTGCTGTTAGAGGCAAATGTATAAATTCCCAGGAAAAAAAAATTCTTTGAGAATGTTAGGTCTTTGGGAAACACACAGAAAGAGTCAGAAAAACGAGCCAAGCTGCCACCCCCTCCTAATAGTTTTTAAACAAGATTCAGAAAGAGATTTCAAAGTGAAGTGTTCAAAACATCTGGTTTTTATTTGCAACATAATTAGAAATGTATCTTAAAATACAAGGGATTTTAAAAGCTGAGAGGAAGTACATTTCTGGGTGACCACATGTTTTGGATGATGTCATAATTCTGGCATGGAGAAGAATACCAAAGAGTCCTGAGCCGTATTTTGAGAGCTTTTTCTCTTTTGGTTGTCTTCTTCTTCTTCTTTTTTTGTTTTGAAAAGCCCTCTACAACTGAAATAAGAGGGAAGAAAATGAGACTTTATCCAACCTAATTAGGAATCAAGGGGTTCCTTAACCTAAATGGGGTCAATGGAAAAGGTGGTTGATAAAATATGGTTCCATCAAAGGTTGTGCTACTTTCTATTTCCTGCCCGTTTTCCCTCCTTTTTATTTTTATTTTATTTTATTTTATTTTTTACGAGTATTTAGTCCATTTTACACTCTGAGGATAATGAAGAAAAAAGGAGCCTGTGGTTCATCATTGTTACGTGCCCTTGAGTCAGCTCTGACTCCGGGCAACCCTATGAATGAGTGACATTCATAGTGTCCTGTTCTCAGCTCCTGGAGACGCATGCCTGGGGCATGAATGAACCTTTATGGAGACAACCCACCTCATATTTGGTCTTCTCCTGCTGCCTTCTATTTCCTCAGCATTCTTTTCTTTTCCGAAGAGCCCTGCCTTCTTATGGTATGCCCAAAGTAGGACCGCTTCCATTTTATCATTTTGCCTCTAGTGATATTTCAAGTTTAATTTGCTCTAAGACTCACTGGTTCATCTTTCTGTTGGTCTGGAGTATCCATAGCGCTCTCCTCCAACACTGTATTTCAAATGTATCTGATCAGAGAACCAAACAAGGAAAGAAATGACCCCTATCTGGCTCCTTGTCCCACCTCACTCAGCTGTCTCCTTGGCCAACTTTTGAAGTCCTGACATACAGACCAATAGATTCCATTAGACCCCTGGGGAGTCAGACATCAGGCATCATAGTTTTTTAAACTCCCTGGATGATGTTATGAGCAGCCAAGGATGAGAACCATCGTCCTCACCTATATACAGCATCATGTGTGAGCGACCCCCTGGAGACCCCCAAGCCAGCAGCCAAATGATCCTAGGTTCTGGTGTTCACAGACCAGGAGCATTTTGCAAAGCACTTGGGGGAGCAATCTATTAATACATTGCTCTGTCAAGATAGTAAGAACAATTACCCTTTCCTACCAATCTCATTTCAAGAAATGAAGGACATTTCAGTACCAAAACAGCAGAGAGGACATAATCTCAGAACATGAGAAATTTGATGACATGCATTCACATGTATACATGAATACATCTACATATTTGTATACATATACACACGATATGTATTTCACCGTATTTATTTTTCCTTTTTACTCAGAGAAGTTCTCAGATGACCTGGCTTTGGGAATGACTTGGATCGTGTCTGCAATGATCTTTCCAAGAAACTGACACCAATTGAGCTTTTATTATATGCCAAGCTCTTGTCTAATTGGTTTGCATATATTATCATTTAATTCTCATGACCCTAAACAATAGGTACTGCTACTACTATATTCGTTTTTCAGATAAAGATACAAATCACGGGGAGGTTAAGTCATTAGCTTCAGGGCACACAGTACATGGTGGAACCATCCGATTTCGAAACCTCACATTCTTCAATGCATACGTAGCTGGAGTGCATGCATTACATTATTCAGCAAACATTCATTAAGCAACTACTATATGTTGGGCATTGTGACAAACCCCAGGAATATAGAGATTAGGGGGGGAACCTAGGCCCTGGATATACATTTATTTCCCACTCATGATGCTTCTGCAGAAGGGAGGGGCTCTCCACTCCACTTCCCAGGATGGAAATGAAGGAGCCTGCTCAGCTTCTTTCTGTCTCCACACTCAGTGCAGGGAGTGCCTTATAAGGTTTACCCGATGACCTGTGATTTGGAAAAAGAACTGTGGCTGGCCAAGCAGTGGGCTTTCTGGGCTGGGTTCTCCTTCTGGGGATGGGGTGAGGATGGGGGTATTTGTCAGGGGTCCAAGACTGCCGATGACCATGGGGGAAGTCTGGCTAACTTACTGCTATCCCAGAAACTACTGGCTACTCAGTTACCAAGGAGCCTGGCCCAAGCCCTAGTATCTGCCACAGCTGGGCTTGTCATGAGGTGTGAGGAAGGATTTGTCTCTGTGAACAATGGTCATCAAGTAGAAGTGTGTGGTGGCGGGCTCTGCACTAAAAACTCATGACGTGGGGGAAAAGCTGGGCATCCGAGCCAACATACTTATATGCACGGAGGCTGCCAAAGGCCACGTGTCTTGTGTGCAATGCGAAAGTGCCCAGAAAGGTAAACGTGGAGGCTAGGGAGCCCAGAGCCGGGCTCCCTACCCAGGTTGGAGGCTGGTGGTGTGTGAGCTGAGTCCTGACTTTCAGACTTTGGGGCATGGGGTGGGGGTAATGAGATACACCAGGCAGGGGCGAAAACAAACGCAGAGGCAGGAGAGGGCTCGGCATGCTTTCCAGAATGATCAGAGCACAGTGTCTGCAGCAGGGAGGTAGGGGGTCAGGCTGGGGGGGTCAGGCCGAGGCCTTTCGTACTGCCCCCTGGAGGCGATGAGGAGCTCCTGAAGGGTTTGAAGCAGCCAGGGACACGATCCCCTTTTACACTTTGGCAGGTATCTCCCGCAATTGTGCGGCGCCCGGGGGACAGGAGGACCTGCAGCAGGGGCGCGACAGTGGCCGGGCAAGAGAGGGTGAGGACTTGACGTAGAGGAGAGCTAGTAAAGAGACGGATGTCAACAGACAATAGGGATGCAGCTTCAGAAAGCAGGGGAAAAGTAGCGTGATTTCTGACTTCGTACTGAGTACACGGTGGTGCTGTTCCCAAGAGAGGGACTAGTTAGTATAAGGAGATCAGGGAGGCGATGCTAGTTCACCAGGTGCATTTTGAGGTGCCCATAACAGGAGTTCTTGCCACGCTCCACGGTTAGCTCCGCCCATGGTTCACTGAACGGGACCCCGATTCTGCCAGCATGCCAGGAGACTGTCCTAATCACCGGCGACACCCAGGGGGCTGCAGTGGCCACCCTGTGCTATGCTCTGGAACCCATGCTGTCTCTTCCGCTTGCTCTGGGCGCTGGCAGGGCATCAGCTGAGGCTCTGAGGCGGGGTTCTGGCTCCCTTCCCCTGGGAATCACCAGTCCCCTCCTGTACCCTCGTTTTCCCTGTCAGGCCGACTCCACAGTAACTGGTTGTGCCAGTTTCTCTGAGCATTCTTCTGCCTCCTCCTCCTCCTCCGCTCCAGCTGAATCTTCCCGGATCAAATCACCTAGCCTCCAGGCAAACACGTTCTGCCCTTGCTCCTGCGAGGCGCCTCAGCCTAGTCAAGAAGCCACCATCCCGCTATCTGCAATCATGCTCCTGGCTGGCTTATCCATCTTGTGGAAACCTATGTGGGGTCATTTCTGCCTGGGGCTGGCTGATCTAGGGTGAACTTCCCTGCAGATCTGGTCTAGTCTGAGGTCTGCCCTGACAGAAGGCACTCATGGGTCTTATCACAAGAATTTAAGGCTGTTAGGGCTGTCCTGGGGTGAGTAGAAGGCTACGTGAGTGCCGGCACGGAGCTAGAACAGCTCGGAGCCTCTCCCCACTGTCCCTGGCTCAGACCTAGGTTTGACCAAGAAAGACTCTGTGTTGTCCATCTCCCCTCTCAATCCTCCATGACTGCACCCGGCTGGTGAGAAGACGGCTGGATGATGGGCCGATGTGAAGATCACAGAAGCAGCTAATCCTAGTAGACAATCCAGAAGGCTCAGTTTAGGACTGAATTAAGTCTCAGCTTTTCTTCTGAGCCCTGCTGCTCGGAAGACTTGCCTATCACATGTGATTGATTGCTGTGGGCCAGCCGGGAGGATGCTGGCAGTCCCAGGGCTGTCCCAGGGCTGTCCCCTGGGCCTCTGGGTGCCCGGATCATCCCCCGGTGACTTCACACTTTCCCATGCAGGAGGCACCATTCGGACATGAGTTGCAGTTCAAGCATAGCTTGCTTGTCGCCTGAGATCTCCTCATGAAATGTTCTTGCTCCATGAAGGCCGTCACGCAGAACCCAGACAGAGGCGAGGGGCCCTACTGCCAACATGCAGAAATGCCACTCTGGCAGCACTGGTTCTTTGCGGAGGCAGGTGCCATGGGCTGACACTCCCCGGGAGTTCCCCGTGTGCACGAGGACATGTGGGGCCTGGCACTTTGGGTTAAGCAAACATCGTGTCAGGACTCAGCAGCGGGGGAGCTGCCCTGTGCTCAAATGAGGAACCCCAACTCCAAGACCCAGCAGCACTGCAGGGACCAGGTTACTGAAGGCAATCAACCAAAGAGTGGACGGACTAGACGTGTCCATAAGCAGATATAATACCACAGCAGTGCCCTAAAGCCAGGTCCTTCCTCAGAGTCTCCTCAGAAGTCACCAATCTCGCAGTCACTCAGCAACACGACGTAGTTAGTGATGAGAATGTGGCCTTGGGGTCAGACTGGCTGCTGAAGACCCAGCGCTGACTTGTATCGGGGGGTGACTTGGGTCTCTGTGTCTTTGTGTATAAACTGGGGTGGGGGTGGGGAGGAGGATTTGCTTAGAATTAATGGGTAAAAAGTGAAGCGCCTGGGACCCGTGACATGGTTGTGGGTTTGATTACTGTTACTGAGAGCCCTGCCTCTCCTTCTGCTCCCTGTCCTTCCCTGGGAGGCCCTTCCCACCAGCCTCACAGCTGGAGTCTGGCCCTGGAGACTGAGGGCCGCCTCTTCCCACCTCCCTGCGCCGCTTTGCATGGGCAGCCTGGCCCCTTGTCTGCACAGCGGGCCCTCCTCACACCAGACAAGGGGCCGCTACCTCCTCTGAGGAGGCTGCCCAGATGTACCATTTTAAATGGCACAGAAAACAACCATTCTATCGCATTTCAAACAGTACCTCTGGTCAACTTCCTCTCACTGGGCTAACTGCAAGGTGTCCGTAGGTTGACCAGATGTCCTGTCTTAACCAGAAAACAATCTTATTGTCCCATTTCAACTGGTATGTCTGGTCAGCCTACCTCTGAACCCCAACGCACGCCCTTTACACACCTGTCACTGACTTACTGAGCCAGGCAACCCAAGTGCAAAACCCAGACCTTTTCGCCTGCTTTGAGTTCAGCGCTGAGCAGACTGCCCTCGCCCTCCCTGTGTATTGAAGGCAAGTACAAAACCAGTCAACACGTGTCAAATGTGTTACCACATGAATGGAACTACCTTCCCCCTGTGCAGTTCCTGTGCTAACCTACCAAGAAGGGGGTGAAAAACGGTTTCTAAGCCAATGTCCCATGGACCTATCCTCAAACAGCATATATTTAGCACCGAAGTGCCTGTGTCACTCAAGCCGCCCACCCCATACCATATACTGGGGTCTTCAGCTTTCTGAAATTTCCAATATAAAACAGAACCTGAGGCCTCATGCCAGGGCTATTACAAGTCAAATCCCAACATCGCTGAAAGATCCCAAACTGCGTTATATCGAAGAATAATCCCAATAAGAGGGTGTGGCTGGCAAGGGCTTTGAAATCTCCTGGTTTGTCAAGTAGACACTGTTATAACCTAATTTCACGTGTGGCATTACTAGCAAACTTTAGAAATACTGAGGCTGTTGTTGGCAGGGGAGACAGGCAGAATCTTTAGAAATGGCGTGGGATGAAGGGCATGCTATTGATGAAGGGAAAATGTCCAAAGGAAATGAGGAGACCATAGACAAAAGTGGGGCCTGGATGCGCTTTTGGTGGAGTGGGGGGTCTATTCTGTGCTGGGGAAGGGGGTGGTGGTCCCTGCTCCCTCTTGGTGTCTTTCTTTACCCAGTCCCCAAAGATGAGAGGGGGATCTGAGAATTTTGGGGAGCAAGCAGGCTGCTTGAGGGAACCCTGATGGCCTGCCCACATTTGAGATTATTCTTACTCCAAAGAACTTGACAGAAGGTAGGACCCGCTTTTGCAAAGAAGGGCTAACCTCAGACGAGGGTTTTCCGTTTCCACCAATTTGTACGCCTCTCAGTCTCTACTAATTGAGATTCCTCTGAGTCTTGGCTAGTGACCGGCACATAGCGGTTTCTCAGTACTCTGGAGCTGATGAAAGTCGTGTAGGATCGCTTGTGGCTTTCCGTTCCAATTCCTGCACATTGTGTTTCGTACACCTGACAGTAAGATTCATTTCGCTTTCAAGAGTGTTACATGACATGACACGAGGTTTGGCTTGGTGGGGTCTGAATAGCTTCATGATGGAGAGTCAGTGTGTGTCTCACACAGGTGACCCACTACCTGTGTGTCGAAGGAGAAATATGAGTGGACAAAACGTTGCTCATGGGGAAGCCGGGATTACTCAGTGGATTGAGCGCTCTCTTTGCAGCTCCAGGGACCAAGGATTGAATCCCGGCCCCGGCCTGTGCCAACCCCTATGTTGAACTGGGGTGTGCTTCCCATGCAGGAGGCCCCCAGTTCTGTTCTCGCACCCCCCCTTCCCCCGTTTGGCCCCTGGCTCGAGGGGGCGTGCCTCCCATGCGGGAGGCCTCCAGCCCAGTTCCCACCCTGCATGGCCCCCACCCACCTGTGTGGAACAAAACCATGTTGAAAACTGATGATATACAACTATGGAGACTTCTCTGGGCCCTCCCCCTTCTCTCTGTCTCTCTCCGTATCTGTTTCTGTCAGAAACAATAAAATAAATATTTTTCAAAAATGTTGCTCATTTTATCTTAAGAAAAGGCCACCATGCCACAGGGCACAAGTGACAAACAATATAATAGCAAATACCAGCGAGCTATTTGGGTTGTGTTTTACTGGGGCACAGAAGGAAACAGCCACCCTAATCAACAGCGGCTGAGGGGACTGGATTCTACAAGGAACAGAAGAGGAGGGAATAGAAGGTGAGCAGTGAATAATATCAGCCTCTTAAGTAACTCATAATTAAGAAACAGTAGATTAATTATGAGGTCTGGCTATCTGAAGCTCTGACGAGGAAGCTGGGATGGCTCAGCAGGTTAAGTGCTCACTTTGTAGCCCCGGAGACCAAGGATCGAATCCCGGCCCCGGCCCGTGGGACCCACATGCTGAACTGGGGTGTAGCCCCCAGTTCAGTTCTTGCCGGGGCCTATGCGGGAGGCTCCCGGCCCAGTTCCTGCCCGGCGCAGCCCCGCACCCACCTGTGGAGTGAAACTATATGGAAAACTAATGTCAACTATGGAGACTGCTCTGGGCCCTCCCCGTTCTCTCTCTCTCTCTCTCTCTGTCTGTCAAAAACAATAAAAATAAATCTTAAAAAAAAAAAAAAAGGGGGAAGCCGGGATGGCTCAGTGGGTTAAACGCTCACTTTGCAGCCCTGGGGACCGAGGATCGAATCCCGGCCCCGGCCTGTGCGGACCCATGTGCTGAACTGGGGAGTTTCCCCAGTTCAGTTCTCTCTCTGTCTCTGTATCTCTCTCTCTCTCTCTCTCTCTCTGTCAAAAACAATAA